>JAKTVF010000011.1:0-11774 GCA_030557055.1 Candida tetrigidarum
ATCACCATTTTTCCATCATACCATTCCCCCTTTCGTTCTCCTCGGATCCTAAAAACTATATAAATCTACCCAGATGATCCCCCATTCTTCCAAACTTGTAGTTTTTTTTTTTCAAGAAATTTCCTCTTTTCTCTTCTCTTCACATCAATTACTTTACTACTTTCTTTACTATTCTAATAATCATTCGCTACTTACTGTTCTTGTTTGATTTTGCTGCAAAAGACATAACTCATTTAAAGAACAAGAAAGATACATATATATAACCATGAGATTCACTACCCTAACTACAATTGCATCCATCTTATTCTTAGGTTCAAGTTCTGCAACTACTTGTAACCCATTGAAATCAAGTGATTGTTCTCCAAATCCAGCTTTGGGATCTTCATTTTTTGAACATTTTAGTAATGACTTGGGTTCCCATTTTGAAAGCTTGAAGAAACAAGGTGACATAAGTTTCTCCGATTCCGATGGTTTGTCATTAACAATCAAGCAAAGATACGATAACCCTTCCATCAAATCCAATTTCTATATCATGTACGGTCATGTTGAAGTTGTGTTGAAAGGTGGTGATGGTAAAGGTATTGTGTCTTCTTTCTATTTGCAATCCGATGATTTGGATGAAATCGATATTGAAATGTTTGGTGGTGATCCATACCAATGGCAATCTAATTATTTCATCAAAGGTAATACCGCTACTTATGACCGTGGTGGTTATCACGATATTTCTAACCCATTGGAAACCTACCACACTTATGTCATTGACTGGACTGAAGATGCAGTCACTTGGTCTGTTGATGGTAATGTCATTAGAACTCTTCCAAAGGATAACCCTCAAGGATTCCCACAAACCCCAATGGCCATCTATGCTGGTATTTGGGCTGGTGGTGACCCTGGAAATGAAGAAGGTACTATTCAATGGGCTGGTGGTATAACTGACTATAGCCAAGCTCCATTCACCATGCACATTAAATCTGTTTTGGTTGCTGATTATTCTTCTGGTAAATCTTACAGTTATTCTGATCAAAGTGGTACTTGGCAATCTATCAAAGCTGAAGATGGTGAAGTCAATGGTAGACATGACGAAGCCCAAGATGACGTTAAGAAATTGCTTAGTGGGCAATCTGTTGATTCAAATAACAATAGTGGCTCGTCATCATCATCATCCTCTTCATCTTCTTCATCATCTTCTTCCTCATCAAGCGACTCATCTACTACCAAGTCAGATTCCAGCTCCAAATCAGACTCAAGTTACAGCTCTAGCTCAGACCCAACTTCATCTAGCACATCATCTTCGTCTTCTTCTTCATCAGACTCAGATCCAACTACCAGTTCAACTGACTCTACCTCATCATCATCAGCTTCTTCTACATCCGACTCTTCTCCATCTGGTTCTCCACCATCTGGTAGTTTCACTTCAAGAATGGTCTTCATTGGAACCACTGGTCCAGATGGATCCCCATCCTCAGTCGCAAGTATTGAATCCACAGATGCTCCTTCAGGTACTGCTGACGATGCATCTTCTACAGGCAGCACCCCTGCAACTACATTTATTTCAACTACCGGTAGTAGTTCATCAACTTCAGCTCGTCCTTCTGCCGCCGCTAATGAAAACAACGCTGTTATGTTCAAAACTACCTCTACTTTGGGATTATTTGCATTGATCAGTTTCTTATTCTTCTAAACTAACATCAAAAAAAAAAGTTTACATCATATTTAATTTTCACTTCTGGTTTTTACATTTCTGGTTTTTTATCTTTTTCACTTATAATTGCATATTTCATTTAGTCTAGTTTAGTTTGATATTTCGTTTTCATTTTCGTTGCCGTTTCCATTTAAGTAGGTATATAGATTAAATTTTAATGGTAATCATTTTTTAAAAAAATCTAAGTCGTATAAGCGCTTCCTTAGATCCACTAAACACTGTACTGGTATGAACAACAAGACCCTCTTTCCTTTGCAGTTGACTCCACACCAACTGTTTATAATCCAATAGGTGATCAATTCCTAGATACAGCCATTAACACCGTGTCAATGACATTTACAAGTACCATTCTTATATGTGTGTTCAAACATCCTGCATATAAAGTAACCAATCAAATGGACGTGAAAAATAATTTTGCTTCTTTACTTTCTTTCTCACTCTGAGATTTCAAAACTAAAAGTAAAAAAAAAAGCTAATTGCAAGCTTACAGTCCTATATAGTATCCATTCTATTTTTTGAACACTAATCCACTAATAATATAATGGTATGTTGAAAGACTATTCAATGCTGATAATACGTACCTAATTGTATCCATTTGCGGAAAAATTGATGAACCAGTCTATTATCAGATATACACCTGGTATACTATTTGTATCCTAAAGAACATCCCAGAGAACAAAAATACTAACTATCATTGTAGTCTTTAATCGGCCGTTTACTTGAAAGAAACTCCATATACGTTGCTACCATCTTTGCTGGTGCTTTTGCCTTCCAAGGTTTCTTTGATGTTGCTGTCAACAACTGGTGGGACAACCATAACAAAGGTAAATTGTGGAAAGACATTAAAGGTAAATACATCGAACTCGATGAAGAACAAGGTGACGACGAATAAATGAGTATTTCCTAATATAAGTACAAGAATAGAAGAGAACAGAAGAGAACCATCAGTGTGTGTGATTTATTTTTAAATTTTTTTTGACTATTTTTTTTTTTGGAGGATAGAAAAGACGAATGTATTGTATGGAGTTAGAAATGTTTATAGTTATTCAAAAAAGGTTTCATAATTGTATAAAGTAAGCTTTATTTAATGGCTTTTTAAAGCAGAACTAGTAAATACATATTCAATTTTCATCGTACTTTTAAGTATTTGAGTTTTCCAATATTTGGATCTTCTCTCTCTTTCTCTCACACTGCTAGAAATTTTTCTTTTGCTCTTGAATAGTCATCACGTTTGATTATTACTATTCTTTTTAAGCAAAACACACTCAAATACCAATACAATGGCCGTGATTAATCAACCAAATAGTCAGATCAAACTTACCAATGTGTCATTGGTACGAATGAAAAAGGGCAAGAAAAGATTTGAGATCGCCTGTTATCAAAACAAAGTTCAAGATTGGAGACTGAAAGTTGAAAAAGACCTTGATGAAGTTTTACAAATCCCACAAGTATTCATTAACGTTTCCAAAGGTCAAGTTGCTAATAATGACGACTTACAGAAAAGTTTCGGGACTACGAACCAGGATGAAATCATAATGGAAATCTTAAACAAGGGGGAAATCCAACTCAATGAAAAGGAAAGAAATGCAAACTTGCAACAAAAACAAAACGAATTCTTAAACATCATATCCACAAAATGTATAAATCCAAGATCAAAGAAAAGATACCCTCCAAGTATGATTGAAAAAGTTTTAAACGAACTCAAGTTCCATTTGAGTCCTACAAAACCAACCAAAACGCAAGCCTTGGATGCTATTAAATTGCTTGTGGAAAAACAAGTCATTCCAATCGCTAGAGCCCAAATGAAAATCAAAATCTTGTTATCTAAAAAGGCATATTTGAAGACATTTCAAGATGATATAAAGCCAAATATTGATCAGATTGTCGAAGAAGACAACAACAATGGTAAGCAATATGAAATCGTTGGTATTATTGATCCTATAAATTATAGAGTATTGGTTAGTCTCATCGATAATACCGATGGTAGTAATAAAGTACCAAAGGGTGAAGGGTCTATAGAAGTATTAGATATGTCTGCTATTAAAGAGTAAATATATATACGTTAAATGATTGTGATAATACATCACCATATCTAATAGTAAGAAAATTAATATCTGCACGCACTTTTCAACCATCGAAGCAAGTTAGCCAAATCTCTTCATTAAAAATAAAAAAAAAAAAAATTTTTTTCTCAACCATCATATAAGCCAACTAAATCACAAACCAATTTTCAAACCCCAAAATGTCTATTGTTTTACCATCAGGAAGTACCGACGGTTTCAAAGCCACCGGCAAATACTCTGCTCCAGTTCGTCGTCCAATTGAACCAGTTGGCCGTTATTTCTTAGCCCATGCATCCAGAACTTTGCGTGGTCATACTTGGTCTGAATTTGAAAAATTGGAAGCTGAAAAGAATGTTCAACAAATAGAAACCAATGAAGATGAAGATTTGGGAGATGAAGAACAAAGTGCTGAATTATTGGACCACGATCCAAGAGAATGGAAAACCGCTAACTTGTACGCTGTTTTGGGATTATCTCATTTAAGAAGCAAAGCTACTGAAGATCAAATTAGAAGAGCTCACAGAAAACAAGTTTTGAAACATCATCCAGATAAGAAATCCGCCAGTGGTGGATTAGAAAGTGATGGATTTTTCAAAATCATCCAAAAGGCATTTGAAGTCATGTTGGATCCAACCAAAAGAAAACAATACGATTCCGTTGATGTTGAAAACGATCCACAACCACCAGCTCCAAAATCCCAATACGATTTCTTTGAAGCTTGGGGTCCTGTTTTCGAAAGTGAATCTAGATTCTCCACCAAACAACCAGTTCCATTGTTGGGTACTTTAGAAAGCACCAAAGAAGAAGTTGACGCTTTCTATCATTTCTGGGGTAGATTTGATTCCTGGAAAACTTTTGAATTCAAAGATGAAGATGTTCCAGATGACACTGCTAATAGAGATCACAAACGTTATATTGAACGTAAGAACATTGCCAACAGAAAGAAATTGAAGCAAGAAGATAACAAGAGAATCATTGAAATTGTTGAAAGAGCCCATGCTGAAGATCCAAGAATCAAATTATTCAAAGAACAAGCCAAGAAGGAAAAAGCCGCTAAGAAATGGGAAAAAGAATCCGGTTCAAGAAAAGCCGCTGAAGAAGCTGCTGCTAAGAAAGCTGCTGAAGAAGAAGCCGCCAAAAAAGCTGCTGAAGAAGCTGCCTCTGCTAAGGCTGGATCTAAAAAAGCAAAAGAAGCTGCTAAAGCTGCCAAGAAGAAGAACAAGAGAGCCATTAGAGGTGCTCCTAAAGAAAATGATTACTTTGGTGATGCTGGTAAGGCCACTGAAATTGATGCTGATGTCGATTTGTTGATTGAAAAATTCGACGATGTTAAATTAGGTGAAGTTGCTGGTAAAGTTAAAGATGCTGATGCTGCTACTATTAAAACTACTTTGACTGAAGCTGCTAAGGAATTGATTGCTGCTGGTTCTTTAGATGCTTCTTATTTGAAATACTTTAACTAAGATTTTTATAGAACTAACAAAGTAATTTAAACAATTATTATTCTTTCTCAGTCAATCTCTTCATTACTTTCTATAACAAAATACATTTATCATCATTGAAAATACAAACCTAAAAAAGACAATAAATAATAATAATAATAACTATAATAATATAAATCACACACAAATAGCAAAAAAACTATTTCTAATATACAATATAAACAATTATCGTCGACTCGTATCGTAGAGTCAATCACTTTAATGTTGAACAATGTTAGTAATCAAGTCGTTAGCATTAACGGAGTCACCTTCATGAACAACGATTTCACCAACTTCACCATCACAAGGAGCACTGATAACCATCTCCATTTTCATGGCACTCAAAACAGCAATTGGATCACCTTTCTTGACTTCTTGATGTCTGTGAGCTCTAATTTCAATGACAACACCAGCCATTGGAGCACCAACATCATTTGGAGTAGTAGCCTTTGGTTTAACTTTAGTTTCAACGGCAGCAGCTTTATCTTCAACAGAAACAGATCTCATTTCACCATTCAATTCAAAGAACACTTCTCTGTTACCGGTCTTATCGGAGATATCACCAACAGCCATCAATTTGATAATCAAAGTTTTACCTTGCTCAATATCAACACTTAATTCTTCACCAATGGCACATGGTTTAAGGAAATATCTGGTTGGTAAGACTGACAAGTCACCATATTTGTCAACAACGCTTCTAAATTGTTCAAACACTTTTGGATACATGATATAAGAAGCAATATCGGTTTCTGAGATTTGGGTACCGTAACGAGAACTTAATTCCTCTTTAATACCAACAAAATCAACTGGTGGGAGAGTCAAACCTGGACGTTCGTTCAATTTTTGTCTCTTTGAACCTAAAACATTGGTTCTCAATGGTTCTGGGAATCCACCATATGGAGTACCCATCAAACCTTGGAAGAAATCCAAGACGGAATCTGGGAAATCCAATTCAGATGCTAATCTATTGACATCTTCTTCAGTCAAACTGTTAGACACCATAAATTGAGCCAAATCACCAACAACTTTAGAAGTAGGAGTAACTTTAACCAAATCACCCAAAATTTTGTTGGCGACTTTATAAGCTTCCTTAGTTTGGACCCATTGGGAACCCAAACCTAATTGTTGAGCCTGGAATAACAAGTTGGTCAATTGACCACCTGGAATTTCGTGTTGGTAAACTTCTGGATCTGGACCTTTCAAGTCGGCATCGAAACAAGAGTATAACAATCTCATTTGGGCCCAGTAGTTGTCCAATTCTCTAACCATAGATTCAGAAAGGCCAGTTTCAACAGATCCTTCAAGAGTAGCCAAAAGAGCACTGATGGATGGTTGGGAAGTCATACCAGACATGGAGTTAGAAGCAGCATCAACAACATCTGCACCTGAGAAGGCACATTCGGCCATAGAAGCAACACCAGTACCAGCAGAATCGTGGGTATGGACATGGATTGGCAAGTCTGGGTAACGTTCTCTAATCTTACCAATCAAGATCTTAGCAGCAGCTGGTTTCAAAGTACCAGCCATATCTTTAATACCCAAGAAATGAGTACCCAATTTGACAATTTCATCAGCAAGGTTCAAGTAGTATTCCAAGTTGTATTTCTTGCCTGGTTTCAACATATCACCAGAGTAACAAATAGTGGCTTCGACAACACCTCCAGCTTTCTTGACAGCATCAATACCGACTTTCAATTGTTCTAAGTCGTTCAAAGCATCGAAAACACGGAAGATATCAACACCGTTATCTTTAGCTTCTTTAACAAATTGATCAATGGCATTATCTGGCAATGAAGAGTAGGCAACACCATTGGCACCTCTTAAAAGCATTTGGAATGGAATGTTTGGAACTAAGGCTCTCAATTTTCTTAATCTGGCCCATGGATCTTCGTAAAGGAATCTCATACAGACATCGAAAGTAGCACCACCCCAACATTCTAATGAGAAAGCACCATTCAAGGCAAATGCAGTGGTTTGAGCAATATTGACCAAATCAATGGTTCTGACTCTGGTGGCTAATAAAGATTGATGGGCATCTCTCCAAGTGGTATCGGTGATCAAAGTACCTTTGAAGTTTCTAACCTTCTTAGCAAAAGCCTCTGGACCTTCTTCAAGTAAAACTTGTCTCCAACCACGTGGAGCTGGGTTGTTTACCACATCAATGACAATACCGGTTTTAGGATCGTGAATATCTGGAACAACTGGTTCAGTGTCCAATTTAGGGTATCCAACTTGACCTTTGATAGAAGAACCATTGACAACAAGATCGGCCAAGTAAGTCAACATCTTGGTGGCTCTGTTTTGGGAACTGATCATTTGGAAAAGGGATGGGGTATCATCGATGAATGTGGTCCAACAATCTCCTTTAATGAAGACGTCATTTGTCAAGAGAGCCAACAAGAATGGAATGTTGGTCTTGACACCTCTAATTCTAAATTCAATCAATGCTCTCAACATCTTTCTACGAGCAATTTCATATGTGGAACCAGAACAGGAACATTTGACCAACATGGAATCATAATGAGGGGAGATGATGGACCCGACAAACCCATTACCACCATCCAATCTCACACCATTACCACCAGCAGATCTATAAACTTCAATTTTACCGGTATCTGGTTGGAAATTCTTGGTTGGATCTTCAGTGGTGATTCTACATTGGATGGCAAAACCTCTAGTGGTGATTTTATCTTGTAATAATCCCAATTGTTGTAAAGAAGCACCAGCAGCAATTTGGATTTGAGCAGCAACAAGATCAACCCCGGTGATTTCTTCAGTGATAGTATGTTCGACTTGGATTCTTGGGTTGATTTCTATGAAATAGTGTCTGTCTTGGGCATCAACCAAGAACTCAGCAGTACCAGCGTTTCTGTAGTTGGCACTTTTAGCCAATTTAACGGCATCGGTCAAAATGGCATCTCTGACGTGTTTTGGTAAACTTTTGGCTGGGGCGATTTCGACAACTTTTTGATGTCTTCTTTGCACAGAACAATCTCTTTCAAACAAATGAATGACATTACCGTAGTTATCAGCCAACAATTGCACTTCAATATGTTTTGGTTTAACCAAGAATCTTTCAATGAAACAAGTACCGTTACCAAAGGCAGTTTTAGCTTCAGAAGTGGCTCTTTTGAACGCATCTTCAATGTCATCACCTTCACGGACAACTCTCATACCTCTACCACCACCACCAAATGCAGCTTTGATAATAACTGGGAAACCGTATTTTTCAACAAATGCTTTAGCTTCTTCAACACTGTCAATTGGACCAGGAGTACCTGGAACAACCGGGACGTCATTTTCAATGGCTAAAGTTCTAGCACTGACCTTGTCACCAACAGCATCAATTGTTTTGTAAGATGGACCGATCCAAACAATTCCGTTTTCTTCCACTTTTCTAGCGAATTCACTATTTTCCGAAAGGAAACCGTATCCCGGGTGGATCATGTTGACATGGTGTTTTTTAGCAATGTTGATAATCTCGTCAATTTGCAAGTAAGCCCCAACTGGAGTGTATTGACCTTTTTTACCAATAACGTAAGATTCATCTGCTTTCAATCTGTGCATAGATAATCTATCTTCGTGGGAATAGATAGCAACTGTTTGCATGGATAATTCGTGTGCAGTTCTGAAAATTCTGATTGGGATTTCACCTCTGTTAGCCACCAAGATCTTGTTCATTGGACCTAACACAGTGGAGTCTCTTCTCATCTGACTGATTCTTGTATCCTGACTGCTAGCTTTTTGTACTGGTACAGACATGATGTGTTATATGATTTATTGAATATTAAGTGTGCGTGTGTGTGGGTTGATAAACAATATTAAGTTGAATAATGGACAGTCAATTAAGAACAGATATTAGACAACAGACAACGAAAGGAAGAAAGAAAGTAAAGAGTGAATATAAATTTCTTTGGAAAAAAAAGGAGGATCTTAAATGAAAGAAAGAAAAAAAAAATAAAAATTAGGTTACAGAAGATTGTAGGAGGGAGGGGGGAGATTGCTGGGATGTTTAAATAGTTTCTTGGAGAAATTTTTGCTGTTCTGCATATAAACGATTTGTAGATTTTGTGTTAAGTAATTGAATATTTCGGAGTTTTTTTTTTCGTTTTTATACACTTTGATTATACTTTAGTGATTATTTGTTAGTCTTTTTCTTTTGTAACACTAAATCATGAGGGTTAAAATGACTCAGGTTCTCCATGTAACCGAGGTGGGAAAAACTTGGTAAGGAAAAATAACGGGTTCTGGTGGTATCTGTTTAATATTGTTTGGGGATAAAAGGAAGTAAACCTTCAGATCTTGCCTTTCATCTCGCTTTCGTACCTCCATCCCCCCTCCCTCTCATTTCCTTTCTCTCTCTCTCTCTCCAAAAATCTTCCCCTGGTTTACTCCTTCTTTCTTATCTATAACTTTCGCCCAATAAAATGAAATTAATAAAATTGTATTACTGATAACGCTAGATGAAACACCTTTGCATTAGTTCACGTGAAAGAGAAAGAGAAAGAGAAAGTACAACAGTCCTCCGAAATGATGAAGTCATTGTCTATACATGAAATAAATTAATATACATTTTTTACAATGAAATATGTGTATACCCATTTCTCATCTAACCTTAAAACGGCGTACCCGAATAAAACTTACAGACAAACACAAATTTCTTAGAGTTCTTAATCCCTTTGTGGGAGAAATAGGTCCGAAATAGATTCAGCTCATAACGTAGGTTTTAAGACCACAAAACAAACATCTTGAGTCACATTTGATGTTGGTTTATTATGTTTGTTTTTTATCCGTCCAATCAAAAAGAAATGGGGTTAGTTGAGAAATAGAACAATTGAAATAAATTGATCTGACATTATTGTGTCGGGCCTATAGTTCCGCGCGCGCTTTTACCTAACATTTGAAGGAAAATTTTATAAAAAAAAATGAAATGTTTTTTTTTTCTTGTCTCGCACTTTAACTTCCAGATGTATTTTTTTTTTTATCACCTCGGATTAAAAGATCCCTTTTCACTTGCTGTAATAATCATTGTAATGATCATGAATTCATGAGTCAATGGAACAAGATAAGGAAGGAGCGGGTTGTGGTTTGTATATAAAGTTGATCTTTGCTCTCATTTCTCTTTCTTTTTTCAAAAAAATCAGTATATAGGAAATCGGTTTCCATTCCGAGGTAATTAAAGTGATGCAAAACTAATTGCCCATTGAGAAGTAGGATGATATAGGTCCGTGTGATAGCGGGGCGGTTAGAAATACTTTTTCTAGAATCCCCTCCAGAATCAAACCAAAATCCGAATGGGTCTACAGTTACTAAAAGTCTCCTGATACATTACACAAGTGGTTGGACACGTGCAATAACAATAATTAGGTTATGCATATTGCAAGTGAAAACATAAAAAAAGAGGGGATGGAGAAATAGAGAGCGACAGAAAATGATGCAATTGTGCGATGTATGGCAAATGGCTGTGTTATACCAAAAGGAGATTGCAACTTCCTCATGTTAATATTCTTAAATTACTCCCTTTTGATAAGAACTCAGATGCGAATTTTATTGGCCAAAAAGGAAGCAAGCGAAAAAAAAAAATCAGAATTTTAATTTTAATTTTTTTTTTTTCTAGGTTTTTCTCATACAAATTTTTTTTACCCCTCCTAGTATTTTTGGTAGCGGCAGAAGTACGATAAACAATGTGGCCGTGGGTCGAATGGAACTGCGAAAGAAAACAAAGAAAATAAAAAAAAATCAGCTCACGTATGACACAATATCTGTAAATTCTGTGGTGTCAAAAGAAAAAAAAAAAAATATAGGCTCTAAACATCAAGTGAAAAATTTTTTTAACTAAAAATTTCAGCGGGATCTCTAATCCGTACGTAACCTACAATATATAAAGACATGTAGATTCCCCCCAATTCACTTGGTTTTTTGTTTTTACTTATTCTGATTCTGTTTTTATTCTTTTATTTTTTATTATTATCAAATAACCCAAACAACTAACTATATTGCCAAACATGTACAGAAGATTCTTATCCCAAACTACCAAATCTAGCTTCCAAAAGAACGCTATCAAGAAAATGGCTCCACAACAACCAGCCCAAAGCAATGTTGTTGTCAACAAATGGGCTCCAAGCCACGGTAACAGCTTCCGTAACTTTGCTGAATACAGACTCAAAGTCTCTAATGTATCCCCATTGGCAATTGCACAGAAAAGAACCAACCACAACTAAATAATAAAGGTGCGAGGGTTTGGTTTTTTTTTGCTGCTTTATCAAGCTGTGCTTTAATGCTGCATTGAAAAAAAAATTTTAAAAAAAAGAGTCAAATGAAATAAGGGGGGTTATTTTTTATTGTCATTGATTTCAGTTCTTTACTATTAGGTTTATCTTGTTTTTTTATATAGGTTATTATTTTTTTTACTACGGTTGTCTTTTCTTTTTATTAAGGATTGTTATACAATGTATATCATTTTTTTTTTTTTTTGTTAACAAATTATCATATTTCTATAATAATACGGTAGATTCGCGCTCCTTTTCG
>JAKTVF010000011.1:11784-117075 GCA_030557055.1 Candida tetrigidarum
TGTGCTGGATCAAAAAAAAAAAAAAAAAACAATTGTCTTAACAACAATGTTCCATTAGCCCTCAAGTTTGTTTAACAATGGAGTTTAGAAAATTACCCCATCTTTAAAATCGTCGATAAGGAAGCTGTTGAACGGTAGTACAAGATTGTTTTATTTGGAGATAATCTCTTTTTTTTGAAAATTTCGTACAAATATTTGTACAAAACTCCTTACATAGTTAGGTGTGAGTAAAATTTATATAGCCAAACAAAAACAGCACGTAGTTACGCATGTAAGATTCAATTATTGCACATGAAAGAACCGAGTTTAATTCGGTAATTACTTTGTTTGATATAATTGCTCTCTTTGTTGTCATTACTACGTATCATGTAGAGATATAGTCTAACAAAACTATACCTTTGGATAAGATTAAATACCCTAGATTTTTTCATAGCGGATAATATATTTGGCAATATATGCACGACCATCTGATAAAGTACACGACTGATCGATATCAATTTTTCACTCTATTGTTTTGTCCTTTCGGAGCAATTACACATACGTAGCACCACCTTACGTGACTTCCAAGAATACCATACAAGGCACTAGTTACCAATCATCATGTCACAACCACAACAACCAGTTCCGCCAAAGAGAAAACCAAACAACAGCCACGAAGACATCTCCAAATCAAGAGTCGTCAATGCATCCATCCTCACAGTGCTCACGGTTGTCATCTTCCTCCTATTGATATACCATTTCTTCTGGGCTGTGCAGGTGATGATCCACAGACCATATGGAAATCTCTTAAACAACATAGTGTATGGTCCTGGAACGCTAATCGCAAATGCCGGATTATCCTCCAAGTTGATCAGATATGCAAACACGAAACTCGTCGAGGACAAAATAGAGGCTGACTACAAGAAATATATCTAATTTGTGCATGTATCTCAGTCTGTTGGAAGGCATGCTCATGCATTGGTTGTTGTTATACACAAGGAGTCGCAGTACATACGTAACACATCAAGTTCGAGATAAACGTCCCGAGATTGCAACATCGACTGGAGTTCTTCAAGACGGATGGGTTCGAAGGAGAGTACTCTGTCGTACCACAATGGATCCTGTCGTATGATGTGGTTTAGTTTGTCGAATATACAGCTTTGCAACCGTTGTTTGCTATCGAGAGCTAGTAGTTGTTGTTCTGGGAGCACAAAATTCGAAATCCCCTGTAGTATCTCCACCATCCTCTCCTTTCCCTGCACCGGTTTCAACCCCCATACTTTGAACTTTTCACGAAGCTGTGTAGCTTTGAGTTGGGATAGTACATCCGGTTCCTCTTGTTCAGCTTCTTCTCCATCTTTAACCAATGATGAATCAAGTATATCATTCTCAGTATAACTAACACCAAGCTGAATCACGGGACTTGAACAGCGTTCCTCATTATGTTTGTCGAGTCCAGCTTGGAACAAATCTGTACTTTCGTCTCCCGAATAGTCGTCGTTACGTACTTCCCTAGTGATCTCTATGATACTCACATCCTCGTCCAGCATTTGCGAATCCGGTATCTCGTCTCCTTCCTCCTGTCCCACAACTCTCTTGGGGATGCCCTCGCATATCTTTCTAAGCTTGATGTTGTTCTTCTCATCTGTGTAATTCTGCACCCTCAAAGCAGCAGATATCTCCAACACGGTGGTCCTCATTCGTTTTGTGGGTGCTGGTTTTACAACCGGCATAGATGAGACAGGTAGAACATCCTTCTCTTCATCATCACTCAGGGCTAGTAGGATAACTGGCGATGTGTGTTTGGGTGTATTGAAGGAAGATCTAGCTGTGAAATAGATATTCTCAGCATCAGTAAACACTTCCTCTTCTTCCTCTTCTTCTTGTGGTGATTTTTTAGGAAAACTCTTGATTGGACTCGCTGGCGCACTACTTGGAACCTGGACGAGGTGTGTGGTTGGTGGCTGGGTTCGAACTGGGGAAGCTATAGGGGTTGAATCACTGACAACCTCCTCACTGATTACAGACGATTGTTGCTTGACTATTGTTGGTATACTGGTAGACGAGTTGTCATATAAGGATCTCATCACTTGTACCTTGGAAGTTATATCTTTTGGTTTTGGATCTAGTACTGATTCTAGTTCTGGCTCTGGGTCCGAATCCAGAATTATCTCTATTATATCATCCGAGTCTGGCTGGGTAGAGACGATATTCTGCTCAAGCACTATGATCAGAGGATCACTCGTATCTTTCTCGGCAGTCTTGTTCTCTGTATCTGTCTGTGTGTGCGGTTGTGGTTGTGTAAGTGGTGGCTCGAATGATGGTGTGCTGAATATTTCCTGTGTGGGGTCCTGTGGTTTGGTCTCTTGTGTTTGTTCTATCTCCTGGATAGAATCAGCATGTGTGTATAAAAGTGGACACGACCTACTTTGATTAAGATCAACATCCTCGTCCTTCGTATCTTCAACAACTTGTGACTTTGTTTGGGATAAGGTAAACACAAACGGTACACCTTCTTTCTCTTCTCCATCATCATCAGAGTCAGTTAAGATGGTACTCAGGTGGAATAGCAGGCTCGAGTCAAGATCATACAAACTTTGCAACTCCTCTTTCGTCATTTTGGTTTCTGGATTGGATGCAGCTAGTTCCCACAACCCACCTGTCTCGGCTGATTCTTCCGGTGCACGATAATACCTCTGGATACTCTTCCGCACAGATCTATTCTGGCCCGCCGGTTTCTTATAGTTATGCACAATAGACTCCCACTCTCCTTGGGTTATTAGCTTGGAACTTCGTGCTTCACTTCCATCTACTATCCCAAACCTATTCTGTAAGTATTTGTCTATTGTGAATTGTTGATCACCTCCGCCACCCCCGCCACCTGCACCACCAGAAGAGCACCCATTCTTGATGGATTCATATACGTGTCGCACCGATTCACTCAGCGACTTGCTCTTGCGTGGTCTCGGTGCTTTCAATTTCCTGTTTCCCTTGCTGGTCTTGATTTGCCGTATTGGTTTCTGTACTGGCGGTAGTGACACAGGGGACTCTTCCTTTGTCTTTTCGTGTTTGAAACTGCTTAGACGTGATATGGACTCGCTCATCGATCGTTGACGCGATTCTTGTGCGAGTGTTTCTTCGTGGATGCTTTGCATTTGTGTGGAGTGGAAATACAAGTCCCCACCGTCGTCGTTGTCATCGTCGTCGTAGGGAGCGCCCTCTTTATTGTTGGGACTTGTCATTTGGTATCACATACAGTTTGAGAGCGTGTGTGGATATGTGTCATTCCTTCGCGTACACGATTTTGTTTTTTTTGATTTGTTTGTTAGTTAGTTTGTGCAGAATTACGCGATTAGATTTATCTTTTGTTTTGCAATCTGGGCAATGCCATTATGAACAGTGGAAGTCACTCTTAACATGAATACGCTCGTCAGAGATGAGAGGTTATTTAAAATGTGATGTAGACATCTGTGTGGATGACAATAAACAAACCACATCATTCATATTTGGAATGGTAATAGGAAAAGAGGAAATGCAATTAGTAATGGGACTCTACGTCATTGGAAACACTCCATAATGGTATTCCTCCAACTATACTACTTAGATGACTGAATCCATTAGTATACTTGACTAAATTGGTGGTTGGGATTACCAACACTTCCCTCACATCACTTCTTTCGGAAAAACAAATGACACTCGGCACCCCGGTCACTTCTCAAACATACTCAATCGAAAATTAAAAAAAAAAGACAAGAATACGGGTCCGGAAATGCGCCATAATAGTGGCTGAATTAATGTTTTTCCAGACACACATACCATAACGGAGATTCTAATTAAATGACGTAGTTTGGCAAAGCACTATGGTTTTTCCGGAGAAGAGGGTATAGACCCATCAGGTTAACTATATTGCACACTACGTCATACCCTATAATGTTACAATTGAAAGCAGTATAAATAGATGGTGAAATGTCCTTCTGAATGGACATTTTTATTATGTCTCTTCTACATCAGTTATTTACACAATTAACTAACCCCCATTAACAAACAACCGACTTACAACACACAACCAAATTACAACCATGAGTTCTACTGCTGTTGCCACTTCATTTACTGAACATAAACACGGTGGTTTCCATTCTGTGTTCCATAATATCCACAATGGTGCTGATAAGAGCTACCACAAGATGACACACGGTACCAAGAGAGTATTCAACCTGAAAGCTTTTGATTCTTTCAAACCACAATAAATGTTGGTGCCACCTAGAAATACGACTATTTCCGATTTAATTACATTTATGTATATGTATGTGATGTTTATGATTTACGATTAATATAATTATTAGTTTTAAGAGATTTAGTGTAGTATTCGACGAAGTGATGGAATTGTCTTTGGTTAGTGGAGTTGTAATATCACGAACTCATATATTTATAATAATAGTATATACATCACGAGGAAACTAGATATTTGTCCTTCATTTCTTGTTTTATTTCCCATTTCGATAGTTTCTTGTTGTAAATGGCAATTTCTTGAATAGTATTCTTAATTAATGCCTTTGTGAAGTCTTTAAATTCTTTCTTTGACAATTCAACCAATGTACCAATAGTGAATTCATCATTTTTATCAATAAATTTAATCAAATCGGACAAGACCTGTGCATCTTTGATAGTCTTCTTTTGCGCTATTAGGATGTTTGGACTCAGAACTGTTCCTGCGATTTGAGTGCCAGTACCATTAGCCGTACTGTCAACCGAGGTAGGATCAGTACTTGCGGTTGTATTGACACCATCATTATTGGATACTTGTATTTGAGTAGTTTGTGGTTTACCCCAATAATCATGAAATGGATCAATGGGATCAGCTATATCCACCAATTTAACAGTAGAAAAAGTTTCAAAGAACTGCCTGTTCTCCTCGTTATTCCATTTGGTCGTCACACTTAATGTTATAAACTTCTTCTTTTTGGTGCCATTTTGGGAATCGTTTTCAACAAACTCAACATCATCGTCATCTTCAAGTACCGAATTGTCATCATCTTCATCGTCTTCCTCTTCATCATCATCATTACCAAGATCTTCCCCTTCTTCATCTTCTTTGTTCCATTCCAAATCCGAGTCATAATCGTAATCTAGACCTGTAAGTTCTGTATTCAATGGATCCTTAATTATATCATTTTGCATCTTTTGGTGGACCAATGAACACCATGTACCGACGTATGGAGGTTTAGAGTTTTCATAAAAACTGATATTTTTTATTGGTGGAAGGTTCTCAAGCATTTGATAAACCTGTTGTTCTGTGGTAGTTGATGAATTCAAAGCATTGATTATTTCTTCCGGTGTTATACTGTTAGAAATAACTTGATCATTCTTGTTAAACGAACCAAGGTACTCTTTAAATGATTGTCCTTGTGATTGTGTGTCTTTCTGACGTATTAATTCATCCAATTCCTTTTTTGATTCAGTTATATCCTTTTTGGTTGTACCTAACAAAGTGACATTCTTTTGAACAAAAAATGGTAAGAATTCCTTTTCATAAGCCGATTTCGTAACTGCTTTATTATCAGTAGTACTTGAAACCTCTGATGATTCAACCTTCTTTGGTTTTGCTCGTTGTCCAACTTGGAAAAAACTTGAAATCTTCATTTGACTTCTTTCCTTGGCTTCTTCAGCTTTTCGTTTCTCATCCTCGATACGTTTCTTTTCCAATTCCTTAGCTTTCTTTTCGTCCTCAATCTTCTTCTTTTTCTCTAATCTAATCCTTTCTTTCTCTTGTTTCTCCTTTTCCTTTTGGAGTCGTTCTGCTTCTTTCTTCTTTTCTCTTTCTAGTTTCTCTTCCTCTTGCTTTTTCTTCTTTTCTTCCTTTTCTTTCTCTAATTGTTTGCGTTTCAACTCCCTTTCTTCATCCTGTTTTCTCTTTCGTTCAAGTTTCTCTTGTCTTTCTTCCTCTTTCTTCTTTTCTCTTTCAATTTTGGCCAACTCCTTCTTTGATGTAACAGCAGCTGTCAGTTCATCTGTTTTTGATTTCTTTGTTGGGGTTGTGTTGACTTGTTCTGCGTCCTCATTCTCAGCCTTTCTCTTCGGACTCTCGGATCTTTCTTTGGCCTCTACAACATCGACCTTCTGCTCTTCAATTAATGTTGGTTCTGCAGTCATTTGATATGTCTATTTGGTGTGTATATGAACAACAACAAGTCAAATTGATACAATTCGTGAATTGTTATTTATATTTTATTTTATTTTTTTTTTGTTTGAAAAAAAAAATGTGGACGCGTTTTTCGTGGCTCTAAAAACTTCCACACTTCAACTACAAGTGTACATATTATTTTCAATTTATCAAAAAAGTTTATTAAACTATAACCAATCTAAAAATCAAACCCTACAATAGAGAATGTAAAAAATCAAGAACTAAACCCAGATTAAAAATAAATAACAAAAATGCAAAGAAGAATAAATAGATAAAACACATTTGACGAAGCAAAAAAAAAACTCAAGTGTAGTCTGGAATATCTAAATGGAAGAATGGAGTGTTTGTACCAGTTGCAGCAAAATATGGTTCATCAACGTGATTTTCTAGATCTTCCAAACCAGTAACAATGTTGACATAGTTATTTGAAGAAAGTAAACCATCTTCATATGTTCCAAACCCAGCATTTAACAAACCTCTTCTAATCCATGGACTCAAAATACCCGAGAAATGGAATTCAACTTCACGATCAGCATAATTATTCAAGGCTTTTCTCAAATCAACCAACGCCTGTAGAGAAGTAACATCAATGGAAGCAACAGTGGAGAAATCAAAATGGACAATACGTAATAATGGACGAGTATCTTCTGCTTGTCCTTCCTTTACTTGTTCTTCTAGTTCATCACCTTTATGTTTCTTCCAAGGTACTTTGAACTTCCATCTCAATGGACCTGGATCGTTCCAAGGTCTAGAACCGACAGCTGAATAATTGTATGGTTTACCTCTTCTAGTAAGTCTTTTAGCTTCATCAGAAACTTTATCAACTTGTTCGGATGCATTTGGATATGTGAATGATTCAACTGGTTTGAATACGATAACTCCTGGTGGAGGTGGTTTGACATCAACACCAGCATTTATATTTTCTTTGGTTAATGCAACCCAACGGGTGTGGAACTTGACTTCTGGATTGTTTCTTGCCAAGACGGCAGTAGTGGTGTCACTAGGTTTCGTGACTTTCTTGATATTCAATTTGTTTGCCTTATCTTTAATGTTGTCAGATTTATCATTCTTGGATAAGACTTGGTGGATTTCTAATTCATTGCTTGATTCAGCACTGGCAATTTCAGAAGAAGTGGTTTCGCTTTCTTCAGATTCGCTGAGGTGTTCGATAACAGGATTGATAACTTCAGCAACTTTAACTTTACCCAAAAAGAGACCTTGTGGTTTGGCAACTCTGAATAATAAAATAACAACTGAAGCACCAATGGCAAAGTAGATACCAACTTCAATGGTGGTGAAAACAGTCAAGATAACAGCAATTAAGAAAATACCACAATCAATAGGACTCATTTTGTAGAAAGACCAGGTGACTTTATAACTGGCAATCAAATCAGAAACAGCATGAATGATAACAGCACACAAGGTAGCCTTTGGAATATAGTAGAAAGCAGATGTCAATGCATATAAAGCCAACAAGACAACGGCACCAGTGAAAATACCTGCTAATGGAGTTCTAACACCACATTTGGCTTTCAAGGCAGATCTAGAAAAGGAACCAGTAGCTGGGTAAGCATTGAAAAAAGTACCAATCAAATTAGTAACACCAATAGCAATGACTTCTTGATCTGGACGGATTTTGTAATCGTTGATTCTACCAAAAGATTTGGAAATGGCAATATGTTCTAACAACAAAATGACAGTGGAAACCGGGATCTCACTGGCCATGGCACCAATAATCCCATCTGGGATGGTCATTGGACCAACATGACGTAAACCTCTTGGAACAGTACCAATGGTTTTAATAGGTGGAGTAAACTTCTTTGGATCCCCCTTCCATGCAACTTTCTTTGGATGAACAACACCCCAACAAATAGCAGTGGCAACAATAATCACAATAGCGTTTCTTAATTGTTGAACATAAAAGAACCAAACTTTGTATTTTGGCCATCTCTTTTGACCAAATTCAGTGAACCATTTCCAAAAGAACAAAATAAATAATGGAATCAAACCAAAAGTAGCATCAATGGTGGTGTCTGGTAAATGTTTCAAAAAGTTGATGACAACCAAATAAGTACTATCTCTGGTGTTGACCTTACTGTTGAAACCGAATAAACCAGGAGCTTGACCAACAATAATGTTGAAAGCGGAACCAGTCATGAAACCCATAACGGCTGGAATAGAGATAAACTCCAAAATGAACCCTAAACGTAAGATACCAATACCAGCAGCAATACCACCACAAATTAAGGACAAGAAAGTTGCAATTTCAGGAGCAGCATACTTGTCACCAAACTTATGTTGAACATGGTTAATGACTTTGGAAACTTGTAAGGACATAACAGCAACAGGACCAATTGAGACATCTTTAGAAGTTGCAAAAAAGGAGTAAATAAACACCCCGACAAAGGAGGAATACAAACCATATTGAGCTTCTAAACCAGCTAATTGTGCATAAGACATAGATTGAGGAACCAAGACAACACCAACAGTGATACCAGCGACCAAATCACTGTATGCCCACCTAAGATTATAATGCATAATCCAATTGAGAATTGGAAACAATGAAAGCAAGTAATCACGAATCTGACGCAAAGGATTAGCAAAAAGAACTTGCAACCATCCCAAGACAGTAGGTTCATGTTCATCGTATGCTGGAACATAAATGTTATTGTAGTTGTTACTGAATTGGTCAGCACGGAAATCGTGTGATTTGGGTCTATGTTGGTCGTGATGTTCATGATGTTCATCACCATATAAATGTGGTAACTCTATGTCATCAAGAGGCTCTTGAGACGTTATAGATTTGACTTTTTCTAGTAAATGAGACATGTTGTATTCAAGTTAGCAGCAAAAAAATGAAACAATATAATTAGTAATAGTACCAGGTAGCTTTAATTAAACCAGTTAATCCAAAAGCTTCTTCTATAAGTGTATTTTTGTACAAGCTTTAAGTATGAGTTTCTTCCTTTAGTTCTTCTCTAAGAATTGGAATTTCTAATACTTATCTGTATTTCAGCGTCTGTCTATGCTATTCTTTCTGTGAATATTAGTAATGGCCAAAAATATCGATGTTAAAAAAAAATATCAAAAATTTGTTGAAAATTTGAATAGACTGGCAAATGCCTTCTTGATACTTATATATATAGTTTTTTTTAAAACAACGAAATACAAGCCACCTTAGTTAGGAGCAACGTAGATTTTCTGCAAATTGACGATAAGAAAAAAAACAGAAAGAAAAGACTAATTCAAAAAACAAGAATAAACACTTAAAAAAGAAAAAAAAATAATGGATCCTTAATTAAATTCATAAATTATTGTGGATACTTGATGGTATTTAAATTAGGGTGAACCACAATGAGTACTTATCACGTGAGAGGTGAAACTTCTAGTTTTGTGTATTTTCTTTGCTCACATTCTCACACTCTTTTTATCCCCGTCCCCCGTCTCTCGCCAAAGATTTATCAAGACATTGATACTACTACAAACTCTAAAAGCATATATGGATCCATAAGGTTATCCAAATGAATAACAAGAAATAGTTACAATCCAAAAATAAAAAGTCTTGACTGTTGCAATATTATTTTCTCCATGAAGTTATTTCTACAATTCGGAAGAATTTTTGCGGTTCTATTCGCAAATCCAAGAAAATAGAACTTCCAAAAAAATAATATATAATAGAATGTGAAAAAAAAAAGAAGCAATGTAACCAGTAAACTAAACAAAAAAAAAGTAAAGATCTCAATATTAGGAAGGGGTTGATTCCGTTGATTTATCATTAGAATATGGCAGAATGCCGTCAGATCTTGAAACCGCATCTGATTACTCAGCACCGAATGCACCGCCCGCCTAGGCGAGATGACGGAAGAATAAAGAAAAAAAAAAAAGAAATTTTTTGATTGTTTTGCAAATTTTTCGCAGCCAATGAGAAATTACACGTGACTTGATGTGATTTTTTTTTCTTTTGTTTAAAAAGATTTGCTTTTGGACGAAAAAAAAAAATGCTTCTGAAAATGAAGTCGTCAAATTACTCCCCCCACTTCTCTCGCTCTACATGCATAAGGCAGCAACCTTAATATGATTGGAAGATAAGGTAAAATATTTTGACAGTTAACAATGGAAAAATAAACATGGTTACGAGAGATGAACTATTCGTCATTTTTAATTTATATTGTAATCCGCCATACACACTGTGGGGATCTTAATAAATTGACTACATAGACGGTTTTCTCTTTGCAAAAAAGGAGGAGAAGTGGAATTGATCAGACGGCGATACTGAGCAATTATTATTTCATTTGTCTGCTCTCTCTTAGTACATGTCCAAGTGCAAACAAAGAGTAATTCTTGGTGGTCCGAATTGATTAGAGTTTAGTTTGAGTGGGATTGCATGGTACACAAGGCTGCATCAGGAAATCAGTATTGTGATGCAAACGAATGTTGTAGTCACAAAAAGCTTGTATAAATAATGGGGAAAGACAAAGAGTTAGTGCCGTGTAAATTATTAACCAACAGTGGCGTCAATTAAATTAAAACAACGTGGCACCTAACCTCGAAAGATTCATATGTAAAAGGTTTTTGATCCAGATATTATGGATCAAACAAATCAGAAATTGAATAGGAGTTCCTCTTGGGTATCTATTGATATTCCCTACTATTTTTTTTTTGAAATTGTATATTTTCTTGAATAAAGCTACCCTGATAGCTCAAAAATCTAGTCTATGCAAGTTCACCATGTTATTGTCTCTCTTGTTTCTAGCTACTGATCGCTATCGAAGCCAAGTTTCCGCGGTATCAACTATACTTCTCCTAGCTTTTCATTGCTTTCGTTTTCCAATTTTTGATTACAACATTACCACACAATGTCCTCCGTAAAACCAAGGGAAAGAATAAACTCACGGCTATAGTAGGTCATTTCCCTTACTGTTTCATCCCTTGCATAGAACAGTAATTAAACCAACCTACAGTTACTTTACGAATGTACAAATAGATCTGATCTTTCTTTCTTTTTTGACGCCACAGTTTTGATTTTGGATCTGGATTTCTTTTTACAATGCGAACAGCCGTATGCATCTATGATATCTCAAATCTTTCACTACGATAAGGAATGACTTCGTCTTCTACATGAAAAAACGCTCTCTTTTCAATATCTTCGTATATAAACGTTTCTAAATAATAGTCGTGATAAAAATGAAAGACAAACTAACAAACCATATATATATGTATATATATGTATATTTCTTTTGGAACACTCTAAATTGAATTAAGCAGTAGCAGAAGTGGCTTTACCAGCGGATTTTAAGTTTTCTTCTTCAATCTTGTCAACCATATCTCTGAATTTTCTTTGGCTTTCACATTGTTCCAAGAATACCTTGTATTTTTCATTAAGAAGTCTTCTATCTGGGTCGGCTTTAGAACATGGGTTAATGACTCTACCTGGACCAGTCAATTTAACCATAGTACGCCACAAGGTAGAACCTGGTTCGACATTAGCAGATGTAGCAGCTTTAGCATCCAATTTCTTCTTCAAAACACCTTGTTGATGTTGAGTCTTGGATCCGAATGATAATGTGGTTTCTTCCTCAGATTCATCATCACTCTTAATAGCACCAGAATGTTTTGGTGGTTGTTGCTTTTGAGCTGCTTGGTTGAAGTAATCAGTTTCTTCATTCATTGGAGTCAATTGTGAAAGACCAGGGTGGGAACCAACATAAGCCAAAGTTGCCAAGTTAGTAGTAGAGGTGGCAGAAGGAGCAGTATATGGAGAAGTGGAACCGTCTTGGTGTTGTTGTGGTTTTGGAGGATTCAAGATTGAAGCTCTTCTTGATTTCAATTTGTTGGAACAATATTCAGCAACGGCAGTTTCTGCAGCAACAGCACCTAACAAAGCGGAACCAAACACAACAGCGGCATCAATGTATCTTGGAATGATGACTGGCAAACCGGTACAGTCAGCCAATAATCTCATCAACAAACCATTTCTACATTGACCACCACTCATGAAAATACTGGAAATCTTGTGACCGGATTTTTCCATTTCTTCAATGATTTGTCTAGTTTGTTGGGCAATGAACTCACAGGCACCGAAATATTGGAGAGCCAAATCTTGAAGTGAGTTGTCCATGGATTGACCAATGATACTGGCTCTCATTCTTGGGTCAGCAATTGGAGATCTGTTACCATGGAAATCACCATAGAAGAAAATGTGTTTAGCTAAAGAAACAACAGATCTTTCCTTCTTGTCTTTGACCATGTTTTCCAAAGTCATGTTCAAGAAATCAAACTTGGAAATGTTGGATTGTTCAGCGTCTCTAATTAAAGTTTGGTTGGCTGGATGGATGGCTAAAACATGAGCAAGCAATTGACCAGTAATGGATTGACCACCTTCGGCTAACCAGTAGCCCTCGGCCATAACGTTTTTGTATGGACCCCAAACACCTTGAACAAAGTATGGTTCTTTGGACATAGCAAGATGACATGTGGAAGTACCGGCAACGGCAGCCAATCTACCACAAGCAGTACCAATAGAACCATCGGATTTAGCATCTTCTTGTTGCAAAGCGGCGACATCGGCTTTAGCAGCAACAGTACCAACCCAACCAGCATAGGCATCAATAACTGGAGAACCAACAATACAGTCGGTGGTCAAACCCAATTCTTCGGCTGATTTGGCAGTCAAGTTACCCACAACATCACCAGCAGTCAAGTATTTACCATTCTTACCTGGAATACCACCCAATCTGATGAAATCATCTTCAACCAATTCTGGCATGTCGATACCCATCAAGAATTCTTCAGACCAACCAGTCTTACTACCTTCAACACCAAGTGGAAGGAACCCCTGTTTACAGGTGACAGAACAATGACTTCTGGTTTCCAAACCTGTTGCTTTGTGGACCAAGTAATCTGGCAAATCGTAGAATTTACAGTCTTTGATACCACCTGGTTTGTGGTGTTTCAACCACTTCATCTTTGGCAATTCCATCTCAATGGACATTTGACCACCAACGTATTTCAAACACTTGTCACCCGTGGCGTTGATAGTATTGGTCTCATCAACAGCACGGTGGTCCATCCACAAAATGATGTTTTCTTCTTCATCTTTGAAATCAGGACCCACAGAGACTGGTTCGTCAGTCAGTTTGGAAATAGCAACCAATGAACAAGTGGCATCGAAACCAATTCCAAAAACTTCGTGAGGATTCACCCCTGAGTCTCGAAGACACGACTTGACACAGTAACAAATTGCGTTCCAGATTTCGGTGGAGTTTTGGGTGATAAAGTTGGCTTCCAATTCCTGACGTTTAATTGGACGCTCAGCTAAACCCAAAATGATACCATTGGTGTCAATTAAACAGGCACGTGCCGAACCGGTACCAACATCGACCCCAACGTAGTACACGTCTGGTTCTGCTGGAGGCAATTGGTTGAAAAAAGAGGATTGTCTTCTGTTGGCAAGACTTAAGTTAGATCTGTTCTGTACCATGATTCGATAAAAACTTCAAGATTGATAATTGTTGTCTAATATTGGGAAGAACTAACCAAGAAAAGAAAAGAAAAATAAGAGTTCTATTTTTTTGGGAGAGATTTAATTCCGACTGAAAAGATAAAGGTTTTTATATTATTGTAAATATCGGGGGAGAAAAACAACGCCTGAAAAAAAAAAAAAAATTACACCGTCAAATTACACAAAACCCAAAGTATGATATCATAGAAGACAGCAAACTAGGGGTAGGTTTCCTAAACAAGAAAATGGGTCGGTCACGACGGACTATAATAATAAGGAGAAGAATATAGCAATGTGTGACGTTCGCATAACTACTAAAAAGTCTTAGTGTTAGTAAGAACTGACTAATATTACTGGATATTCGACTTTGGAGATCCGGAAAAGATTCTGGAGGAATAATAGTCGTGTTTGTCGGGGAAAATTATGCATCGTGTTTTCGGGAAGATGGTGGGATAATTCCAGAACCATACAATGTGGAGAGACCCAAGGCAATTGGAAAATACAAAACAAAAAAATAAAACAACAACAACCTATTATTCAAGGGGGGAGGGGGTGTAAGATTGGGAGCGTTCTTTGGAACCAGCACGCGTCAACTCTAATTAGCACAGTTGCTTCTTGTCTGATCTCATAAATGAACAACGCACACATATAGATTAATTTTCATACACCCTTATATGTTTTTTTTTTGCACTCTATAATAATTATTCATACAGTAGAGAGAATTGAATATATACATATAAAAAAAAATTACCTTTACTATAGCACTTTTTTTTTCCTGCTATTCTTTTTTATTTTTATTTTTCTTTTGCAGTATGTTGTTTTGTTTTGTTTTTATTACTTCTATAAAAATAACTCATTAATCATCTCGTTATAACTCCCCCCATTAAGCCATGCATCCGGTCATCTCATCAATTCTTTAAAGGAGGATACTTTTCCACTGCTTCCACCAAGAAATCAAATTGTTCAGTGCTCTCAATAGCGGCCTTAACATGCGATGCAGTGATTCTTTTGACACCTTGTTTCTTGGCTTCTAATAATGATCCTTCAACTAAATTAGCCATAAAGATTTCCAATGCTCTACCTACAATAATAGGTGTTGCTTGTGCAACTTTACCGATTTCCTCGTCACTTTGCATGATTTTCTTTATTCTTGCTGCAGGGAAGTGGGTCTTTATTTTTTCAAAACTTTCAAGTATACGTTCTTGTGTAACTGAGCTTGGTAATTCTTCTCCTGCTTGTTCTTGTTCTTGTTCTTGTTCTTCTTCTTCCTCTTCCCGATATTGTGGTGGTTGTTGTTGCAGTTGTCTCTTTGGTCGTTGAAATTGCGGAGAAGGTGGTGACGGCAAATAACTATCATCGTCATCGTGATTTATTAAATCTAGTAAATTCGACATATTGTTATATTTTCTTCTTTAATGATTTTTGATTGAATTTAGTTGTTGTTTTGTTTATACTTGTATTTGTTGTTATTGTATTTGTTGTTGTTATTTTTCTGGGTGATTTTGCACTACCATAGTAATAATTATTTCTTATAAGCAGAAAAAAAAAAATCCCAAAAAAAGAGAATCCAAATTCAGCAGAATTTTTTGAATATTTATAGACCAATAATGTCGGACAACGAATGAGGGAAAAAAAATAAAAAATAACTACTAAAACAAAAAAGTCGAGATGGGGTCGTGCGTGACACATACACAAAATAAATAATAATGAGTGTAAATTATAAAATGTAAACGTAAATGTCATTCATTACAATATAAATAAATTATACACCTAAAAATTACTGTAATCAATCTCTAGTCCTGCTAGGATTCCAACGTTGATATACAATTTCACTGATTTTATACTGTTCAAGTAATTGTTTGAATAGTAAACCATGGTCTAAACCAGGTTGTTGATTCAGCATAATTCTATCAAACTCATCTTGACTAGGATAATCAACATAACATAATACGAATGTTTTCTTGACACTTCCTATAACCCTCGCTTTAGCAGCAATGTCAAACCAATCATATTTCGTATCTTTCGTCATCACCAATATACAGTACTCAGCATGGATGAATGGTGGACCACGTTTATACAATAGGAAATCAGTACCGAATTTAACACCAGATCTTACACACCAGCCATTGGATCGGAAGTAATGATAGACAGCATACTCGATGATAAAATTATTATTAGGTGTTATGGAGGATTGATATATGGAACAACATTCACGGAATAAATCTAGCGTCGACTCCATTCCATCTACTTGGATTCTGTTCAACGCAAATTTCAAGAAAAAAGCTTCCACTGGTTGCAATTGTAAAAATTCCAAGGGTAATAGTTCCCCATTTTCATTGACAATATCTTCATCTTCATCTCTGAATTCTTCCACCTGTTCACCTTTTTCATCAAACTTAATGTCAGCTTTTCTCAATGCAAACAATTTAGCATCTAACAAGTTCATCTCTTCCGTTTCTGCATCTGTTATCACATTTTGTCGTTTCTTCAATTCCAACTCTTGAAATCTAGCACGCTCTAGTTTGAAAAGTTTTCTTTCATCACGTCTAATCTTTGTAATGTCCTCCATTGCCAAGTTCTTACCGTCTGCACCGTCACCGTTATCAAGGTTTAATCTGACTAATGTACGTTGGTACCAAGTTGGTTCAGATCTAGATAATGTACCTTTCCCGAAAAAACCTTGTCTCCACAAACTCTTGATGGCTTCATTATCGGTAACTTTGAAAATCTTGCCATCATAGATCACGGGTAGAGGTTGATTAGTGGATTCAGGGACTGGATAGAATATGTTTATTTGGAAATATCTCACGCAATACCAAACCCATGAGATTGGATTATGAGGATATAATTCCGGCAACGATACATTATACTTTTGAGAAGTTAATGTTATTGGCAACGGTTGGCTATATATTTTATTTAAATATTTGTTATTTCTTTTACCCATTAATTAAGAATATCCTCTTCGATAGTTAGTATTGGGTTTGCAAGATGGTAAGAAAACATGTTGTTGATTAATTTGTGTGTGTGTGTGAATATAAATCAGATACCGTTGTAGTCTATTGAGAAATCATTGTGCTCACATTAGGCGTAAAATGCTTAGAGACACAGTATTATCATCATTTAAATCACTAATAAAGAATCAACAAGATATGAGTTCTAATTAACATACTTATATCATTATTCAATGTATTGATGTAAGATAGAAAGAAGAAAAAGAGAATGAAAAAGGGAAGAGTGAATGGAAAATTTTTTCTTTTCGACTGAAGGAACGCGAGCGAGGAAGAAAGGAATTTTTTTTTTTCGTCTTGTTTCGTCTTGTTTTATTTTGTAACTTTTCTTAGGGCTAAAAAATGACAGCACCAATATTTCCAAGTTTATCATTTAGAGAAT
The DNA here is from genome assembly GCA_030557055.1 of Candida tetrigidarum. Classification (NCBI taxonomy): domain Eukaryota; kingdom Fungi; phylum Ascomycota; class Pichiomycetes; order Serinales; family Debaryomycetaceae; genus Candida; species Candida tetrigidarum. Next base: position 28,836 of record JAKTVF010000011.1, read on the forward strand.
GGCACCAAGTTCTACAAGGCTTCTGGCCAGGATACCCACAATTTACTGAGAAGGACCTCCCTAGCCAATGTTTGAAAGATAAAGTAGTGTTAATAACTGGTGGTAATAGTGGAATCGGTTATGAGACTGCAAAATTGTTAGCTGGCAATACCGATGCCAGGATTTATATATTTGCAAGAAATGAACAGAAATCAATTGATGCAATTAAACAAATCAACTTGGATATTTCAGAAAAGAACCCGAAAAGACCAACTGAAAACTTGAAATTCATACAAATTGATTTGAGCGATTTAGAATCCATAAAACCTGCAGTTGAAAAGTTCCTCCACCACGAGAATAGATTGGATATAATTTTCCATAATGCTGGAGTTATGGAATGTCCAGAAGATATGAAAACCAAACAGGGTTACCAAATGGAACTAGGAACGAATTGTTTAGGTTCACAGTTACTACAAAACCTACTCGATCCAATATTCCTTGCAACTGCCAAGATGAACCCAGATGGGTTGTCGAGAATAGTTTGGGTAAGTTCAAGTGCACATATGTTTGCACCATTCGGAGGTATGCATTTGTCTGATCCTGAATTTAAGAACACATCAGTGACCTTAAAGACCAAATATTGTCAAAGCAAGGCAATAAATTTAATCCAAGCTAGACAATGGAATCTCAACCACCCAGATTCAAAAGCAATAAGTGTTTCTGTATGTCCTGGATATTTAAAGACAGGAATTCAGAGGTATATTGAAGGGACTAGGAAGTTTGGATACGATTTATTGTTCCACGAACAAAAGTATGGAGCCTACACTTTATTGTTTGCTGGTTTGTCCCCTGATGTTACACTAAAAAACAAAGGCGATCATATTATATCATTTGGGAAATTTGGTTTGACAAGAAGTGATTTGCAAGATGATGGCAATGGTGGGAAAATAATTGCCTACCTTCGAGAACAAATCAAACAGTATCAATAAGACAGTGTATAGTTTCCCAAATTAGGAAATACGCCGCATGTAAGGACGTACACATTATGTAGATACATGTAATTTTTTTTTTTTTTTTGGTTTATTACAGATCCCACCATAGAGCAAACAAAAACAAAGGGGGAATATCACACTTTGAAGTACACAAAGAATTAATATATCAACATACATGTCACACGATAGTCATTTTCAATGTCAAAAGTGTGATACGCCTTTAAAATTGGATGAAGGGCTACAGAATCTAAATAATTCGCAATTAAAACTATTAGTCAATACCAGAAAGAATAAATTATTCGAGAAGGCAAATTCAAAAATCCTTGAAGATTTAAACCCACAAGAATACATATCACAAGATAGATTAGCAATGTATGAACAAATAACCGACCATGACCCAATGAACCGTCGGAATTATTTTGAGAGTGAAGACGATGACGATGAGGAGGAGGGGGAGAATGATGGGGAACACGAGGAAGATAATGAAGATTTTAATAACTCGGGGTTTTCTTCAGGTTCCAATTCGTATTTGGTACTCAATGAATCAGATGAATTTGAAGAAACGAGTAAGAGTTCAGGTAATAATACTAGATCGGAGAGTCAAAGTATTGATCCTGATGATGAGAGAGATTTCAGGATGTCAAATAGGATAAAGACGTTGAGTACAATTTTCTCCATATTGTCCAACAACCAGGATATAAACCACCCTTTATCTGAAGATTGCGCTAATTTACTAATCGAGAATTATAAATTGAAATTTGATCAAAGTGAAAAAGAAAAAGATAGTTATTTGTCGTTTCTTAAGAAATTGAAAGACAAAGATAGTCAATTGAATTTATATATACAAGAGAATGACGATCAACAAGGAACTGGTAAAATAAATCCGGATCTATTGCACCAAGATTTGGATCAAAAACTAGCTACATCCATTCAAGAGTTTCAAAAATTGAGCACATTAGAAACAGAAAGCTTAAAAGAGTTGAAAGATTTGGAGACTAAAAAGCACGACTTAGAGAGTCAACTCAGTGAGTACGAGAAGCAATTGGATAATCTCCGGAATAATGGATTGAATGATATATTAAAGTTGAAGAACAAATTGCAACTTGAACTTAACGAGAAGAACAAGAAATTGGAACAATCCAAAGCAGCGTATGACGTTCAATTGGATCATATTGATAAATTGCGGAATCTTAACATTTACAATCGAATATTCAACATATCATGCGATAGTGAAGATAAATATGCCACAATTAATGGGTTCAGGATTGGACATAAGATTATATGGCCGGAAATTAATGCTGCTTTGGGTCAGATTGTGTTGCTATTGGTATTTCTTATAAAACGTTTGAATATGAAATTGAAATCTTACAAACTAATACCATTGGGTTCACAGTCTCAGATAATCAAGTTCAATAGTCAAGAAAACGACGATGGTTCTAGCAAATCTAAAACTGTGCTTAATCTATATTCATCAGATGAGTTTTCATTGGGCAAATTGTTCAATTTTAATAAGTTGGATGTTGCATTGATTGCTTTGTTGGATATCATATCTATTATAGAACATAAATTGCTATCCTTAGACCCAGAGATCGTATTACCTTATAAGATTCAGAAAGATACAATTGGTAATAAAAGTATCAGAGTTACTTCTAATTCCGATTGGACATTGAGTTGCAAGTTTTTATTGACTAATTTGAACTGGGTTCTAACATTTGTAAGTGTACACACTTCAGTAGATGATACTGATGAATAGTTATGAAAATAAGTATATGAGTTTGTGACATTACAACGCCACAAGACTAGGATTAAATCTCTTAAAACTAATAATTATATTAATCGTAAATCGTAAACATCACATACATATACATAAATATATTTACATCGAAAATAGTCGTATTTCTAGGCAACACCACCACTTATTGTGGCTTGAAAGAATCAAAAGCTTTCAGGTTGAATACTCTCTTGGTACCGTGTGTCATCTTGTGGTAGCTCTTATCAGCACCATTGTGGATATTATGGAACACAGAATGGAAACCACCGTGTTTATGTTCAGTAAATGAAGTGGCAACAGCAGTAGAACTCATGGTTGTAATTTGGTTGTGTGTTGTAAGTCGGTTGTTTGTTAATGGGGGTTAGTTAATTGTGTAAATAACTGATGTAGAAGAGACATAATAAAAATGTCCATTCAGAAGGACATTTCACCATCTATTTATAATGTTTTCAATTGTAGCATTATAGGGTATGACGTAGATGCAATATAGTTAACCTGATGGGTCTATACCCTCTTCTCCGGAAAAACCATAGTGCTTTGCCAAACTACGTCATTTAATTAATATCTCCGTTATGGTATGTGTGTCTGGAAAAACAATAATTCAGCCACCAGCATGGCGCATTTCCGGACCCGTATTCTTGTCTTTTTTTACTATTCGTTTGACTAGGTTTGCGAAGTGACGGGAACGCCGAGTGTCATTTGTTTTTCCGAAAGAAGTGATGTGAGGGAATAATTGGTAATCCCAGCCACCAATTTAGTCCTATATATTAATTGAGTGAGTCAGTGGTGGAGTATAGATGGAGAAATATCATTATGGAGTGTTTCCAATGACGTAGAGTCCCATTACTAATTGTATTTCCACTTGTCCTATTACCATTCCAACAATGAATGATGTGGTTTGTTTATTGTCATCCACACAGATTCCTACATCACATTCATTGAATAACCTCTAAACTCTGACAAGCGTATTCATGTTTAGAGTGACTTCCACTGACAATAATGGCATGTTACCCAGATTGCAAAACAAGAGATAAATCTAATCGCGTAATTCTGCGCAAACTAACAAACAAAAAAAAAAAAAATCGTGTACGCGAAGGAATGACACATATCCATACACGCTCTCAAACTGTATGTGATACCACATGACGAGTCCCAACAATAAAGAGGGTACTCCCCACGACGACGATGACAACGACAACGACGGTGGGGACTTGTACTTCCACTCCACACAAATGCAAAGCATCCACGAAGAAACACTCGCACAAGAATCGCGTCAACGATCGATGAGCGAGTCGATATCACGTCTAAGTAGTTTCAAACACGACAATACAAAGGAAGAGTCCCCCGTGTCGCTACCGTCAGTACAGAAACCAATACGGCAAATCAATACCAGCAAGGGAAATAGGAAATTGAAAGCACCCAGACCACGTAAGAGCAAGTCGCTGAGTGAATCAGTGCGACACGTATATGAATCCATCAAGAATGGGTGCTCTTCTGGTGGCGCAGGTGGCGCAGGTGATCAACAACTCACGATAGACAAATATCTACAGAATAGGTTTGGGATAGTAGATGGAAGTGAAGCACGAAGTTCCAAACTAATAACCCAAGGAGAGTGGGAATCTATTGTGCAAAACTATGAGAAAACGGCGGACCAGGATAGGTCTGTGCGGAAGAGTATCCAGAGGTATTATCGTGCACCGGAAGAATCCACCGAGACAGGTGGGTTGTGGGAACTAGCTGCATCCAATCCAGAAACCAAGATGACGAAAGAGGAGTTGAAAAGTTTGTACGATCTTGATTCGAGTCTGCTATTCCACCAGAGCACCATCTTAACAGACTCTGATGGTGATGGTGATGACGAAGAGAAGGAAAGTGTACCGTTTGTGTTTACTTTATCCCAAACAAAGTCACAAGTTGTTGAAGATACGAAGGGAGAGGATGTTGATATTAACCAAAGTAGTTCGTGTCCACTATTATACACACATGCTGATTCAATCCAGGAGATAGAACAAACGCAAGAGACCAAACAACAAAACCCCACACAGGAAATATTCAGCACACCATCATACGAGCCACCACTTACTCGACCACAACCGCACACACAGACACATACAGAGGACAAGACTCCAGAGAAAGATACGAGTGATCCTCTGATCATAGTGCTTGAGCAGAATGTGGTGTCTACCCAGCCAGACTCGGATGATATAATAGAGATAATTCTGGATTCTGATCCAGAAATAGAACTAGAATCAGTACTAGAATCAGCGCCAAAAGATATAACTTCCAAGGTGCAAGTGATGAGATCCGTATATGACAACTCGTCAACAAGCATACCAACAGTAGTCAGGCAACAATCGTCTGTGATCAGTGAGGAGGTTGTCAGTGATTCAACCCCTATAGCTTCGCCTGTCAAGACCAACCCATCAACCACAAACCTTGTCCAGGTCCCAAGTAGTGAGACTGCGAGTCCAATCAAGAGTTCCCCTAAAAAATCACCACAAGAAGAAGAGGAAGAAGAGGAAGTGTTTACTGATGCTGAGAATATCTATTTCACAGCTAGATCTTCCTTCAATACACCCAAACACACATCGCCAGTTATCCTACTAGCCCTGAGTGATGATGAAGAGAAGGATGTTCTACCTGTCTCATCTATGCCAGTTGCAAAACCAGTACCCACAAAACGAATGAGGACCACCGTGTTGGAGATATCTGCAGCTTTGAGGGTGCAGAATTACACAGATGAGAAGAACAACATCAAGCTTAGAAAGATATGCGAGGGTATTCCCAAGAGAGTTGTGGGACAGGAGGAAAGAGACGAAATACCGGATTCACAAATGCTGGACGAGGATGTGAGTATTATAGAGATCACTAGGGAAGTACGTGACAACGACTATTCGGGAGATGAAAGTATAGATTTGTTCCTAGCCGGACTAGATAAACAAAATGAGGAGCACTGTTCAAGTCCGGTGATTCAGAGTGCTGGTGCTGGATATACTGAGAATGATATACTTAGTTCATCATTGGTTAAAGATGGAGAAGAAGCTGAACAAGAGGAACAAGAGGAACCGGATGACATATCCCAACTCAAGGCTACACAGCTTCGAGAAAAGTTCAAAGTATGGGGTTTGAAACCTGTGCTGGGAAAAGAGAAGATGGTGGAGATACTACAGGGGATATCGAATTTTGTGCTCCCAGAACAACAACTACTAGCTCTAGATAGCAAACAACGGTTGCAAAGCTGTATATTCGACAAACTAAACCACATCATACGACAGGATCCATTGTGGTACGACAGAGTACTCTCATTCGAACCCATCCGTCTTGAAGAACTCCAGACGATGTTGCAATCTCGAGACGTTTATCTCGAACTTGATGTGCTACGTATGTACTGCGACTCTTTGTGTATAACAACAACCAATGCATGAGTATGTCTTCCAACAGACTGAGATACATGCACAAACTAGATATATTTCTTGTAGTCCGCCTCTATTTTGTCCTCGACGAGTTTGGTGTTTGCATACCTGATCAACTTGGAGGATAATCCGGCATTTGCGATTAGCGTTCCAGGACCGTACACTATGTTGTTCAAAAGATTTCCATACGGTTTGTGGATCATCACCTGCACAGCCCAGTAGGAATGGTATATCAATATGAGGAAGATGACAACCGTGAGCACTGTGAGGATGGATGCATTGACGACTCTTGATTTGGAGATATCTTCGTGGTTGTTGGTTGGCTTAGGCTTTGGTGGAACTGGTTGTGACATGATTATTGGTAACTGGTGACTTGTTAGGTATTCTTGTAGGATACGTAGAATGGGTGGTATGTATGTGGATGAATAGCTCCCATAAAAAAATATTACTAAAATGTGTGTATAAATTTGCTATAATTTCAATCGCGACCACGCAGTAAATCAAAAAATAGAAAGTATTACTTTGTTATAATGTATTTTTTTTTTTTTGGAAGATTTTGATATCAAGTTTCTTTCTGAAGATCCAAATTATCTCCATAACCGAAGCTCATAATGATAGGTGATTCAAGTTATTAATAAAAATACACCCCTCAATAGCAGATATGATGTATTAGGTAACAACATGGTTTCTTGCAGATCCCTTTACCTGTACAAATCATTCCCACATCCCGTTATTGGTTCCAACATTCCAGATACAAACCCCTGTCGTTTCCACAAAGACAACATCTACAAGTAATAGTCTAAGAGTTTATCTTGTGAATATTAGTTTTAAGGAACAACATGACACTTTTCTTATAATTATTATTGTTACCAAGTTATTTGTCGTGTGCAAAGTTCAAATCAGATACATTCCCTCATATTACCACACAACAAGTAAAGGAGTGGGAAAAAAAATGTAACGAGAAAAGAGGATTGGAAATTTATAAGATTTGCATTTCTTTTTAATTCTACTATTCTTCATTCTTCCCATAGTTCAAAGAATCATATACCTCAGCAAGGCACCCTGTAACTTCCAGTATGAGTCAACCAGAACCCCAACTTAAAAAAGAGGTTATATTGAAAAAAGAGGAGGGCAGCTCAAGTTCCAATACTGCTTCCCCATCAAAGCCAACGCAACAACAACAACAACAACAACAAAAACAAAAGGAGCAGGAATGGCAAACGATTCCTTTGAAATCATGTACAAAAGAAGAAGTTGAGGACATACGTTTCCACATAATGAAGTTCTCTACAAAACAAGATGTTGACATCAAGAAAGACTTCACCAAACCCGTCAGACTACACAGAAAGGATCCCCGAAATATGCAATTCCATTTGACCAGAGAAGAATTGGAGCAACGAAAAAAGGAACAGGAATTAGAGAAAATGGAAAGATTAAGAGCACAAGAAGAAGCAAAAGAAGATGGGAAATCGGAAGCAGCAGAGGCAGAAGCAAAAAAGAGAAAGGAAGAGATAGCAGCTAAGATAGCACCTGAAAAGCCAACAAACAAGAACCAAAAAGATTTATCACAAGTAGCCCCAGATGGGGGCGCAAGAAAGAATCGAAAGAACTTGTTCAAAAGGAAAACAAGACAGATCAATCTCATGGATGAAGACAAGCGGAGATTGCGTTACGAAGAGCATTATCCTTGGGTGATTGAGGATTATGATGGGAAGAATGTTTATGTTGGGAACTACGAAGCTGGATCAACTGAACAGCAACATGTTTTATTTGTGTTTGATAAAGATGGATTTAAAATGATACCAGCAGAAAAAGTTTACCGATTCACCCCAAGAAACAGATATGCCACATTGACATTGGAAGAAGCCGAAGCCAAAATGGAAAAGAACTCGTCTGTTCCTAGATGGTTAATGAAACATATGGAAGATAGGTCTATATCAGAAGGTACTCCGGATCAAAGATTCAGATACAATTCACCAGCAATGAACGGAAGTATAATAGCAAACCATAGCAGTGGAAGAGGCAAAATGAGAACTGTTTTGGGTGGCAGTGGTTCTGGTAATGATAGAGATTCGGATCACGATGATTTGGATTTCGATGAGGAATTCGCAGACGACGAAGAAGCACCAATCATGGATGGAGACGAAGAAGAAAACAAGTTATCGGAAAGAAAGATTAAGAGAGAAATGTTAAAAGCAGCACATTTTGATGGACAACTGGATGCAGAAGTCGATGACGATTTGGATGACTTGTTTGAGAGTGAAAAGACCAGAAAAGTGGACAAGGCAGGTAAGAAACTAAGAAAGGTTTTGAACAAGAGAGAAGGTGCTGTTTATGATAGTGATGACGAAGACGTATTAGTGCCATTTGTATCCAAATCTGATTTGGAAAGTGACGAAGAGAGTGAAGAAGAAGTGACACTCAAGAAAGAACCTGGGTTGGAAGGTGAAGAGGAAACTAATAAAACCCAACGTCCTAGAGAAGTTTCGGTAAAGTTTTATGGAGATGGATTTGTTGTTATCAAAGCACCACAAACATTCTTGGCCACCATGCCACCTGGCGATTGGAATCCACAAGGTCGTAAACGTCCATCTCCAGAGATTTCATCTCCAAGGAAGAAACTCAAATTGGATGATACTGCCAAAGTCAAGAGAGAGAAAACTTCATCACCTTCACCAAGACGTACCAGTCCTTCTCCTCCTCCTCCAGCAGCAACTCCTTCACCACCTGTTACTACTACTACCCCAGCAGCAGCAACCACCAGCAACACCACTACCCCAACTAATGGAGCAATTGATTTGAACAATGCGGGACCAGATAATCTTTTGGTAACTGTCAATGATGTGTTGGATAAGATCCGTGACCATCCATTAACAACTAAAGAGTTACTTGTTGGATTAAAGAGCAGGGTCAGTGCTCATCCAGAAAACAAACAGAGAATCATCAGTATTGTCAAACAGAATTTAAGATTAGTCGATGGGAAATTAGTTCTCAAAGAGTAAGAATGATGATACAGAATCAAATAGTTTGTACATTACTAGTTTTTTTTTGTTTTTGTTGTCGTTTTTGTTGTAGTTTCTGTCTCTTATTAAAGTATAGTTAAACCATAAAAATAATACATACATAAAAAAAATCCAAATCATATTAATAATAATAATAATTAAGTTTGGTCTATAAAATTTCTACAATCTTATCATCATCTGAATCACTTTCTATTTCTTCTACTTCAGCAGCATCTGGAGCTTCATCTCTCTGTAACATTTGCACCACTCTATCACATAAATCAGCCACTTCTTCCACATTCAAAGCTTTATGTAATTCTCTAACAATAGCATAGACTTGTTTTTCTCGAAGGTATTCTCTACCTTGTTTAGTGGTACATAAAAGTAATAACGATTCCAAATGAATACATATAATACCGGAAATAGGTTCTCTTTTTTTATCACTGGATAAAAGTTGTAATTCTTCTGGTAATTCAAACATTTCATCTTCATCGAGTTCTTCAGGACCTGCCAATGGCAATAAAATAAATGGCAACAAGTTGATCTTTTCATCAGTCAACAATCTCATATGAGAATTAGTATCGAATAATGAATTTTTAATAGTAGAAGCAACCCCTTCTCTTCTTATTTTATCGTCGTATTTTTCAGTGAATACTAAAACTTTAGATAATGGCACAACATGATCGTATTCTTGTTCAGTGATGAAATAATTTCTACCTTGTTTGAATCTTGATAAATCGGCAAAGAAATATGATAAATAATCGAAATTTGCATATTCATTTAATTTTCTATCAAAACCTTTAACAAAACAATCCATTAAACAATCAATAGCTTTATTTGAGGTGAAAAACTTCTTTTGATCAGTATCTAATTCAACAGTGAAATCTAACACCTTGTTTATGAAATCATTCTTGGCTAAATTGGTCAATAAAATACACATCAAATCAGCATTACTATTCTTAGGATTTAAAATGGAGGAGACTAAAAATTTCAAGTATGTTTCATCTTCAACAATTAAATTCCTCATAGCTAAATCATCACATAAATTGGCTAAGATGGTAATGGATTGGTTAACCATGGTTTTACTGGATCCTTTACTAATGGTTTTCAAATCTTTGATGGCTTCGTAATTGTCATAACTGAATACTTGTTGATGAGCTCCTGTGGAATAACCTACTAAGTTATCCAAGGCAATTTGAACAACTGCTGGTTGTGGAGAATGCAAAAATTCAACCAATTCTTCTAATTCTGTTGGCATTGCGAAGGTGTAGAGATGCGTTGCTCTAATGAAGATGTATATTAATTATAGAATAGAAAAGAGTAGAAAAATTTTTTTGATTTTTTTTTTTTTTCAGTTCATCTTTTGCAATTCTAGATGCGAATTTTTTTTTTTTATGACGTATTGATAATGACGGGCATTATATATCTTCATATCTACAACTTATAATTTGGACTTTTTGGATTTCTCTTTATCCAAGATAAATTTAGCTTCACGTTGTCCTGAAAACCAAGCTCCATGAGCACAACCATTAGAACTATCGTCCATAGTTTCAGCACCAGCAAATCTAATTCTATCTTGATAACCATCAATAAAAGCTTGAGTTATCTCCGAAGGGTCTTTACTTCCAACTGACATTATACCATAACTACCTCTCGTCAAAGGATTGTTATTCCATGTTGTATGATAAATTGCCTTTGGTTTTGGAATATCACCTTGGATGTTACTTATTTGAGATAATATTGGTTTGAAAATCGACCAAATTTTTTCTGTTTTATTTTCATCATTGGGTTTTATATCTTCAATGTATTTCGATAATGGGTTCTGGGTCAATGCAATTAAAGAAGGGACATTGTTGATGACTTGATAATTTATCAAGATTGTAGGATAATCCCAAGCTTTGGTTTGCTCTTGATTTGGATAGGGGGATTTATTGGTCAATGCATAAAATCTTTCCACATCTTTGGGCCAAAAACATTCATCAAACTCAAATACAACTTTACCTAAACTACCAAAAGTAACATCTGGTAATACTTTTTTAATTGGTGGAGGTATTTCTGGGACCCATTTCACGTGATAACCATCTTTTGGATTAGTTATTTTCAATAATGATTGTGGGATAGTACATATCACGTAATCACAAGTATACCTTCGACCATCTTCCAATGTAATTAATATCCTTTCCGGATTTCCATAATCTATACTTGTGACATGAGCATTAAATTTAATTGATGCGTCACGATACGGTCTTGGTAGTTCATGCAATTCATTGGCAAATACTTTTTTGTATCCATTTTTCACAAAGGCGTTTCTACCTAAATGACCAGTTTCGTTGAAAAACCATTTACCAGAGACTGAATCCCACGATTCTCCTAACCACAATTCAGCCCACATTCTCACTGTACTCAATACAAGATCAACCTGTTCTGAACTTAAACGATCATTATATTTGGAAACGTATTCTTGTGCCAACTCTCTCACTGATACATCTTGTTTATTGGGATTTTCAGAATATACAAGAGTACCATAAGTCATTAATTCATCAAGTATAGCTTCGAATTTCCAAGTTTCGATATTTTTAGATTTTTCATTCAAATAAACACATTTCCCATCATCGAAATAATATTCCACATGACCTGTTTTTCGGGCTTTTTCTAATAATGGGTTTTTCAAACAATCATGAAACCAAGAAGCTCCAAAATCATACGTTATCCCAGGATGAGTTTTTGATTCAACAGTGAATAATCTTCCACCTAATCTAGAATTTGATTCAAGAATCATGGTGTTTTTGATTCCTCCATTGAATAAATCAATGGCAGCTTTAATGCCTGCCATTCCTCCTCCAATAATAACTACTTTCTTATGTGGCATTTAGTAATATATCTGTCTTGCTCTCTCTGAGTGTGATTGGTTATGAGATAGTCAATTGCAAGAAATCAAGTTGATTTATAGACGAAATATTTATTGGGGAAATAGAAAAATTATTCCGCGCCTTTCCCGACTTTTGTTCCGTTACCCATCCACACACACACACAAACAAAATTTAAACGAAGCCTGATACCTCGAGTTCAAGAAAAGAAAAAAAGGAAATTGAGAAATTATTCCGCCCACTTCTCCCGTTCCCGGCTTCCGTTTGGTTCCCCACAATCGCACAAAACATAAATGAAGGAAACCGAATACCATGGGATCCAATGAAAGCTACAATTAGCGCATCTCCACTAATACTGTATGCACGATAGACGAGGTAATTCTAATCAATGGTATTATTTAAAAAAAATACAAACACGTGTAATTTAAAAATCTAATGGAAAAACCTATATAGTATTAAAAGGAAAGGAAAATATTGTACAAAAAAAACCTGTGTAACTAAATTTTAAAAACAATATGTAAATATTTAAAGCAAACAAAGATATAAAAGATTAAAAAAACGAAAAAACGAAAAGAATAAAAACAAAAACATGAAATAATTATTAATAATATTTGCTATTATAAAGTCTATTGTAAACTATCATGCAAACCAACAATCTCTCCCATCAAACTCATATATTCTTGAATAAACGAATTGAACACCCACCAATTGCCAAAACTATTATTAGATGAATTACTAGAACTTGAACCTGGGATAGGATCTTGTTGAGTATCACCAGGACCACCACCAGTAGTATTTGCACTGGTGTTAGTGTTTTGTAATAGTTGTTGTTGTTGTCTTAAGAAAATAAATTTCAAAATATCATTCAAAATATAAGTAATGCAATTGTTGTACATCAAAATCGGGTATCTTGCTTTGAATTGATTTGATAATAATCGTTTATCGATCAAACTAATCAATGAGTTCAATTTCACCATTTCTTTCAGTGTTAAAACAGCTTCATTGCCACGAGATGATGATGACGAACCAACTGTTCCCGCTCCCGCTCCTGTACCTGCTGCGGCTGCGGCTGCGGCTGCCGTCGCTCTCTTAAGTTCAGCATGAGCATCCGAAATTGACGTATTTGTCGTAGGTGGAACAGATGTGTGAGTTGTGGAAATACCTTCTGATGTTAATGACGCACCATGAGATTCGTGAGTATTGATTCCCTGAACAGGATTGGGATCAATGCCAAGGTTACCCTCTTCATCGTCGTCGTCATCCTCATCCTCATCGTCATCCAATCCAGTTTGGAAATCTGTGTTCAAGAAATTCAATAAATCATGTTTGAAAAACTCATCAATTATGTTGATTTCTTCATTGATGAAATTCATAGAAATGGAGTTTCTTAACTCACTATTGACATTAGGATCGAAATTATAACCAATCAAGGTATAAACCAAATCATTCGACAAGATATCATTCTTGAAACTGAAATTCACTTCACCCATGGATGTGGTATTCAAATTAAAGAAAAAATTACTATCATCATCATCCATTTTAATGGTTTGAGAACTGATTTTCAAGAAATTCTCAATATCATGTGACATTGTCGCCTTGCTTGAATCTCTATTGATGAGTTTGATAAATGTGATCAACAAATCATTCAAATTGATCAATTTCTTTATCAGAATCAAGAAAATCGTCGATTTATCAATTTGGAATTTAGGAGAATTTAATTTTTTCAATTCACCATTCAAATTATTAATCAAATGTAATAAATTCAACCTTAAATTCTTCAATAAATTGATGTTTGTAGATGACTTGACCAACAATAGATACGGTAATATCTCAAGAATAATGATTAAATATAATGTCAAATCAACGTTTGGATAGGTATCTTCCATAGATAACGGCTTGATAACATTGTCCATTAAATTTCTTAATAAACTTGAACTAGTCAATAGGAAATCATTCTTGAGAAAAATCTGTTGAATTAAATTAGGATTCAAACTTGGCTGCCTAGAATAACATTCGTAAAGCAAATTGACAAACCAATTGTTTTCATCCAAAACAGAAAAGTTCGCATCTAATGGATATTTCAGGTTTTGCTTGACAAACGATAAACGAGGAGCAGAAATTGGGTTTTCATATTCTGGCAACTGTTGTGCCATTGATGGTGGTGGTTGCAGTTGTTGCTGCTGCTGCGGTATATGTTGGTGGTGTTGTGGTGATTGTTGATGCAGTTGCTGTTGATGTTGTTGAAGTAGACCTGTAACAGACGAAGACGGTACAGATGACGATGAACCTGATAATGGCTGCAAGAATGGATTATTAGCAAGTGCATCTTCTGCCTTGATTTTTGGTTTGGATGAACTTCTATGATGACCTAACCCACGTCTTGGCGATGAAGTAGTCGTGGTGTTTGTACTTCCACTTGTCATGGTAGAAAATGGGTTATTATGATCATTATTGAATATTTCAGCCAAATCGTTCAATTCATGTTCTTCACACAATTGCTTAATTTCGGTCTGAATAATATTTTGATTCCACATAACTCCAAGATAATTATACTTGGATTCACCACGACTTCCTAAACGTTTAATCATCAAGTTTGGATAGACTAATTTAATCAACTTACCCAATTTGGATTGTCCCAAGATCAACTTCTGTTGTTCATTCCTTGTATTGGAAGCACTTGGGTAACTGGCAATCAATTTTTGACAAATAATGTAATAGGTCTTGTAAATTGATAATCTGGGAATAGTATATTGCTGAGGATCATCTTCATCACTCAATGGCAATTGAATTAAAATGTCATACAAAATCTTGATGGCTAAGAAAGTACGAAGCAATTCATGATAATTAATGTTGACCAACTTGTTATCCTTCTCCTCTAAGCTAGGGAAATAATCAATTAACAAGTTTGGATTCTTAAACACATTCAACATTTGGTTAATCAAATCAACTGCCATTTCAATATTATTGGTACTAACAACAGTCTTGTCGATTTTATTCTGATAGGTAATATTATCCAACAAGGAACGTTGTCTATCATTGTACAACAAGTTGTAAAAATCATCCAATGTAAATGGTAAGTTAATCTTACACAACATGGAAAGTAAGAAACTGTTGATATTAGATCCGTCAACGGTAGTTAAATTGTACAACAAATCATTGAGGATTGCTGTATTTTCTTTTTCTGACCTTTTAGAATCTTCAGAAGACGACGAACCAGGTGGTAATTGTTGAAGTAACTGATGTTGATGTTGATGTTGCAGTTGTTGCAGTTGTTGTTGTGAATGTGCAGCAAGTGGTGGGGGATTATTACCACTTAAGCTAAATAATGTTAAATGCGATGAAATAGATAAATTATTTTTTTGATGTTGACGTATAGCTGAGACATGCAGTGAGGCTGACGATGAACCTAAAGATGATGGAGGTAACGTACCTGATGGTAATAATGCTGAAGTTTGTTGGAACTGTTTACCACCAGTGGCAGACAATATTGATGAAGTAGACGTAGTTGCGGTATTAGGGTTGATCGGGTACTCTGGTACTCTAAATGCTGAATTATATAAATTAGGGGAATCAAATGCTGACGTGTTGGTTGTAGAATGCGAAACATTATAAGCAAAAGAGCCACTTGGTTGCATTGATGTTGCAGGATTGATATTTGATGGAGTCCCATAACCTGGTATTGGTGGAGCCGAATGCAGAATGGGTTGTTGTTGTTGTGGTGGTGATTGCTGATTATGATGCTGCTGTTGTTGCTGCTGCTGCTGTTGTTGTTGTTGAGTATGATCTTGAAAACTCATTTGTGGTGGTTGATGTGCATAATAGTACCCAGCTGCTGAACTTACCACGGGAGAAGAGGCTGCCATGGCTGGCAATGAAGGATCTAACTCCGAGGAAGCCGTTCGCTTTAATGGTGATGTATGTACCGAATGGCTTTCATGAGACAAGTCACTTGTTGGCTGAGTAGTAGAAGTGATTGGTCGAGATCTGCTGCTCGAAGGAGGGAAATTATAATTCATGTATGGTTCTTGTTCAAACACATTATGATGTTGTAGTTGCTGTGGGTGTGAAGAAGAATGCAGTGGTTGAAGTGGACCCTGTTGAGATGATGCGTGCTGCGATTGTGGCTGTGATTGCGATTGTGATTGTTGATGATGTTGCTGTTGCAGCGGGTCATGTGGTTCTTGCTTGAGCTGTTGTTGTTGTTGAGGATCCGGTTTATCGGATGTAAAATAGTACCCTGGATTCAGTATCGACGATTTCTGTCGTTTATGCGATCTATGTGGACTATTGGACATTTCAATTGTTCTAGGCTCAATTGATACATATGAATCGGTCGACAGATTGGATACTTTAGTTAAGGTAAATCAAGGTGAAAGGAATTAATTAATTAAAAAAAAAAGAATTCAACAAAAACTTTTATCAACTTCTAGATATGGATAAATGGGAGTGATCTAGAAATTATTATATTTTTATTGTTAAATCTGCGTGGTGTTTCTTGTTCTTAGTAAGTGATACGACAACAAAAAAAAAAGGGAACTAAGCGATTGAACTGTGTCTTTGTTTTTGATTTTTGAGGAGGGGAATGAAATATATGCCAATTTAACACACACGAAGCGTAAACTTTATCCAAGTCGTAAGTAAGTGATAAATAACAATTGTTTGTTGTTTCTTCCAAACAAAAAATTTTTTTTTCGTTTATGTTTATTTTTCTGGATCTGGAACAGGGGGATTGTACAGCTAAAAATAAAAACAAACACACTCTTGAGAATTTTTTGTTTTTTCTACTGCGGATTGATCTGGTTTGGAATCACGGGTTCTAAATCGTACGTTTCAATAATGGATACCAAATAAAAAAAAAACAAAAGGAAAGGAAAGGAATTAAAATCTCTGGAATTCCTGTTGTGTGATTGAATGGGAAGATTTGGAGTTAAAAAGAAACAAGGAACAAGGGCCAAAAATTCAATAAAAAATAAATATGATTGTTCTGTTTTTTTTTTAGGTGATAAAAATAATTCTCCTCTCTTGTTTGGGGATATATTCAATGTGAGGCAATCTAATGTACGTCTATTCACGATATCTAACGTTTTTTACGGTTTTCTTTTTTTTTTAAATTTTTATTGGAAAGAAAAACGTAACAGTTTGTGTGATGTATATGTGGTTGTAGTTGTGATAATGTTGATAGGTAGAATCACAAGTCGAAGGGGGGGAGGCAAGATAAAATATATATGTATAATGTCAGTTGTAGATTGGGGCAATTATCGCAACTTGAGGGGCGCAAAAAAGGAAAATAAATTATAAATAAGTAATCCCGATGGCAAAATTGGTAACAAGGAAAAAGAAAAAAAAAAACCAACTGAATATATAAGATGGCTCGAGGATAATTCTTATATCTAATTTTATACGCGTAAGGATAAAGAATCGAATGATATGACTATGGTGTGGGAACGCGGTAATCTCAAACAAAAAAAAAATGAATGATGGTATACAAACAATTGAAGAAGAAAAAAAAAAAGACGGAGTAAAAGAATTAAAAAAAAATAATTCAAATAATAATGGTTTGTCCTTTTGATAAGAAAGTGTGGGATGTGGGATGTGGGGGAGGATATGTTGTAACCAATTAATTCCAAAATAAAATAAGGAAAAAGATGAAGACGTCAAGGTAATGAATTGGGTAATGTAATTAGAATAATTTTGTAGTTGTTGTCAAGGGAACTTCCAATAAATTTATACTAAAATTTTTATCAGGTAAGGCAACACAAAAAATTCAGGGCAGTATGTTTATTTTTTTTTTATTTTTTTATTTATTTTTTTTTCTTTTCGTTTTAACAATAAAATTTTTTTTTAGAAGGGTAGCGTTCAACTTTGGAATGATGGTGGTTTTGTGTTACTTTAGTATGCACAGTAACTTAAATTCAACTTTGTGATACAAGACAGAAACCCAAAATTAATAATAAAAAACAACAACAATAATGAGTAACGGATTTATGGTTGTGTGGAGTCTGATGGAGGAATACAACCTGAAATTGGCAAAAAAAAAAAGGAAAAAAATGGGCGTTGATGGGAGAGGAGGTGGATGCTGAAATAATGATTGGTGGGGTGGGGTGGTTTAACAAGGTGGATTTCTTCTAATTTCAAGAATGTCTCAGGTTTTGGGTCTAAGAAAAAAAAATTTAATATGCTTGTTTGCTTGTATGTATGTATGTTTGTGTTGTAAGACCCAGATATGAAGAATGTTACTGGTAACAGAAAAACAAATATATGGTATTTGTTTATTTTTAGCACAATTCAAAAGCAAGATAGGTTAATTCCTCGGCGGGCTGGTAAAGATGTACAAGATGTACAGGGTTGAATATGGTTGGAGAATGCCTATGCGAGATGTCTGTAATTTAATCCTCGGAAAACTACCTAGTTAGCAACTAAAAAAAAAAATGAAAAGTAGATAGATCTCTGGTTGTAATGTCACTTTTTATACAGAAGAATCAAAGCAACAACACCAACCACAGCAACTAAAAAAATAAAAGAATTTATCCAAATCGGTAGATATAATACAATTTGATTAGATTGTTGTAAAACAAAAAAAAAATGACTAGAGGCTATGTAATGGGGATACGCATGTAATGGGGATACGCGGGTTTTCAATCGTTTCTTCGTCTATCAAATGATTTTAAGATGAATTACGTATGTTTGTATTTAAGAACGCGTGTGTGGGTGGGTGTGTTTGTTTGTTTGTTTAAATGTGTGTGTGATCAAAGGGTTAATAGTGACAATGGGTTGAAACAATTTATGATATTGTGATCGCAACAGTTGGTAGAAAAGAGTGACCTGCTGTACACCAATTGAGTTTTTTTGTTTCCCAAAAAGAAGGTTAACAATTAACTCCCCCCTTGTTTCTTAATCTGGTAAAGAAAGAAAAACAAAAAGGTTGTTTTTCAGTTGGAAATTGTTGTTGTTTTGCCAACCAAAAAAATAGAGGAAATAGAGGAAATAACTTTTTTTTGGTGATGTGGTTGTAAAACAGATACCAGGGAAAAAAACACGAATCTCTCAAGTATCACTTGGTTGTCAAGGAGCCTAGAGATGCTGTAATAGCTCTTGATGTTGTTATCACTACCACTGGTGATGAAGACGTTTCAACTAAAAATAAAGTTTAAACGATAGGAGAAGATCTTCTCAATGGTATAGATGAAGTTGTTTCTTTATTAAATCAGTTTGTCCAATCAATGAAAAAAAAAAGACCCCTAAAATTTGAACCCTAAATTTGCGTTTTTTTTTTTTTGCATTGTCGCCACAAGGCTGGTACTACTTCGCGGTAACTCGGAATAAGAAGAGTGATCTGGTTATCATATATCAAATTCTACATCACATTTAGTAGTTCTAGAGAGTAAGAAGACTTGAAGTTCTAATGAATCATATAGTGGTGGGATGTAATATAATTTTCCTATGTTACATTTTATACTCCCTAAAGGCTTGTTTTTTTTTGTTAGCAATCGTCAACTGAAAACATAAACAAAAAAAAATCAAGAAAATGACGATCTCGAAACATAAACAAAAAGGCAACTCAAGTTAAACAATGTTGTTCGTAATGACCCAGCATTGACCTTTTGTTGATATATCACCAGACGAAAGAGATAACTAAAAAGTAATTGCCACCACGGATAGTACTATCTGTTAAGTAATACATATTGCCGTTATTTGCTTAATTGACGCGTATTTGCGTCCTTCTAAATATATTTTTATGTCTGAATTTCTCTTTACGTGTAATGTTTAAAATATCTACCAAACAGGAAAGTACATTCCAATTAATATTAAGAAAGATAAAGAGAGACAAAGAGAGAAAGAGGGAAAGATGGATAGAAGGGCGGTGAAGTACATTTAGAATAATTTTTCTTTATGGTATTATATCCAATTGGCTTAGTTGTTATATATATTATTTTAGGTCATGCAGTATGTATTCAGTGGTAATTATAAAAAATGCTATTGTTTCATCTTTGGATTACGAGACATGGAATAAATTCACCAAAATACAAAATAATAATAATAACCTTTGACGAGTAAAGAAAAACAAACAACTTCCCACTGCTCTCTATCTTCCACAATAACCACTTTGTCTTTTCTCTCTCTGTTTGTGTATTATAACGCGTGCTTTTTATATGCAATGCAATGTATACAATATTGTCATCTTTCTTTTCTTTCTATATATTATATTGTCTTATTGTGTTCCATAGTTCGTATGGTTGCGGGAAGGTAAGAGGAGGAGATAACTTTGTGAATTCCGGTAGAAAGAAAGAAAGAAAACAAAAAAAGATATCGATGGAAAGATTTGCGGTTTTTGAGACTTGCACGTTTCATTCAGAAACCTGCCCATTACAAAACATTATCTTTGGATACAACACAACCGATCTTTCACACAGTTTCTCTCTCTCTCTTTCTATTTCTATTTCATTCATCGTTTCACCGAGAATCTTTCTAACATTTCTTTTTTCTACTCAGACTTTGAATTTACCAAACTGCCAATCTGGGTAATTCCACCCGTTTGTATTACTCGGGAAATTGGCCGTGGTTGGCCGAAATCTGAAATTAAAGGGCTATGTTATGTGATTGTGTTCCTTGTTCTAAAACAAATATATAATTTTATTTTTATTTTAGTCTGTGTGGGTGTGGGTGTGGGTGTGTATTTTGTTCAATTCAGTTTTGATCATTTATCTAAATTAAATTCGTCTAGAGTTGCAGTGTTTACTTTATCACAGACACGCCCATATATACACACAGAGACACAGAGAGAGACATGCACAAACTCGTGGGAATTCAAGCTGGATGAATTGTTTTAAACTTTCAATGATTATTTTGTGATCGCCGCAACTATAGCCAACAAAAACAAAATCCTCTGACGATGAGAGAAAACCAAAACAACAAAACAAAATCCTAACCTTACCAAAAAGAAAGAGAAAAAAAAAAGACCGTTGGGTGATTAATGTCTATTTTTATCAATATTATTATTTATTATTATTTGTCTATTTCTATTTCTAGTAAATTGTAAATTGTAAATGTCTTTTGTCTCAGTCTAAGTAATTTTATCATCTCTGCTTAAACTTCACAATCTTATTACTCTGCTATAGAACCTCCCACTACCTTACAACCCTATAAATCTTACTGCAAAAGAAACCAACAACAAAAACCCAATATTACAAGAGCAACCTCTATAGATTGCAAGAACTATCAGACATTTTACTAGACGAATTTAGAAACTTCTCATTACGAACAACATACTATAAACATGGTCATCCAAAATGTAAGTTAGCACTACAATTGGGGATTTATGAAATCAATGAATGGGGAGCAGGTGCAGGAATACCTAGCATATAAGAAACGGTACATATCCTACAAAAAGAACCCTTTGTACTCATACCAACAAGAAAATATATATAATATATATTATGAATGAATTCAATCTTTAGTAGAATCGGTATTTTTACATATTGAACTCTAAACCCTTGAATTCTCCGTTATACAGATGAAAATTCCAGGTGTAACGCCCAACAAAAAAAAGTATACCAACCTAAATAAGGAAACAATGAAGTTAATTCATCTGTACAGTTACGTTTACCGTGTAATCCATACATATATAGATATGTTTATATATTGGATACAGACATTCTCTCTGATGTTAGACTTCATAGTGTATATAACTTTCGTATAATTCAAAAAATATAAATAAATAAATAAAAAATTGAAATGAAATGAAATAATCAAACAATTAACTAACCAAACCAAACCAAACCTCATAACTCTTTAAATTGTTCTCTAAGCACTTTTTTTTGAGGCAGAGGCTTACAGGTTTACTGGTTGGAGGGTTGTTGTTACTATTTCCTTATAATTTTGGTTTACCTTCAGTTAACAAACCTTTAGTTAAGACATCTTTCATTTCATTAGCACTTTCAATCAAATACCATTTATAATGATCGGATTGTAACCCATTACCTCTCTTACAAGAGATATGAACATGGATCCAATCATTATTAATCAAATAAGCCAACCCAAATCCATCATCAATGACTTGCGACCAACCCCAAGATTGGAAGAATTCGGATGGAACTTGAGATGAAGAAATATACCAAGTTTGAGAATAACTGAAAATTGGATCAGTGAAAATAGCCGGGATTGGTTCACCTGGTTGTAACATTTGTTTCAAACCTAATAAATGACGATCAACACCTTTACCATCAGCAGCAGAAGATAAATACGCAACATGTTGTTTAGCAGCGGCTTGGAAAGTAGAAACTTTTTCTTCACTACTAGCATTTGGATTAGACCAAGTTTCAACAAATTTCTTGGATTCATTAGAAACCGTTCTACCGGTTTCAGTTCTACCTTTCAAGAATTTTCTCGTGGCGGCAGATTCATAAGTTGGTCTAATTTTACCGGTATATTTGAAATAAGCCAATTGCATTAATAATTGAACATAAGCATCTGGAGAAACTTTGAATTTCTTGATTAATCCTTTACCATAACCGTAATGTTGGAAGATTTCTTCATCATGAGCAGCAATGGTAGCATCGAATTTAGCAATAGCATCCTTAATGTTGGCTCTAGTAGTTGGATTAATATCAAAGGATAATAATTCAGCATCACCAAATCTTGGAGCACTAGCACTAATTTCAGTGATTAAATCATTTGGATTAGTTTCCAAGATTTGTTTATAAATGGTGTTATTTAATTGAACAGTTGGAGTAGCATCCATTCTTGAATGTTCACCAAGGAACCCAGAATTACCATTGGCACTAACGAAAAATTCTAATGGTTTGTCAAAAAATCTATTTTGACCATCACCATGCCAGCAATTTTTAGATTTTTCTTCAATAGTAATTGGATTATTTGAATCCAAAGCAATAACAAAACTAGCAGCAAAGATAGATTCCAAAGAAGCTTGATTAATTGGAGATTTCAATAAATTGTTATAA
Organism: Candida tetrigidarum; assembly: GCA_030557055.1. NCBI lineage: Eukaryota > Fungi > Ascomycota > Pichiomycetes > Serinales > Debaryomycetaceae > Candida > Candida tetrigidarum. Next base: position 51,818 of record JAKTVF010000011.1, read on the forward strand.
GCACTCAACCATTCATCTCTATTCAATGAAGTCAACGCACCCAAACCAAGACCTTTTGGAGTAGAATCATTTTTAATTTCTTGTAAATAACTGTAAATTTCACCCTTGGATAATCTTTGACCATTGTTGTGATGGGTTGGAACTTTATAGAAATTGTTCTTGTAAATAACCACGAAAAATTGGTTTTGTTCACCATTATAATGTTGAGTGATATCCGAACCTTCAGCTGGAACTCTGGAATTGTTGAACATATATTTGAAAGCATTCATACAGAATGGATTACCTTTAATAACTTCCGGTTCCAAAGTTTCATTCAAGACTTTTTCTTGGAATTCAGTAGTATAATAAGCAATCAAAGTAGCTTTCAATAATTGATCTTGACCAATGATGTTGTTGACATCTTTATGACTGAAAAAATAAGACACAAATGGAACAACAGGATCTCTATAGGACATATAAGCATAATCATCCCAAAATTCAGCTAACCAGTTATCTTTACCTTGAGCAAATTCATTTAATCTGGATTGTAAAGCTTCACCAGCCCCACCTGGTCTAACAAATTCAGCAACTTTTTCCTTGGTAGATTCCAATTGTTCTTGATTCAAGAATGGTTCAACGGTTTTAAGATACTTGGAAGCAGTTTCTTCTAAAGTAGGAACCGGTAATTTTGGTAATTGTGATTGATATTTGAATAAATCACCTTTTGGTGAAGCAGTGGAAAATGGTTTTTTCAAAACTGGCATAATTGATTTAGTTGAATTCTTTAATACTTGTTGAGATAACTTTAAGTTAAACATGGTCTTTTTCTCTCAAACACTTTCTTACAAATCTATTGAAGAAAGTCAGTTAAAAAGAAAATTAAAAGAGTGATTTAAAGTTATTATAGAAAGAAAGAAAGAAAGAAAAAAAAGTATTCTCGAATTTGTTGAAAAATTTCGTTGATTTTATATTCTCTAATAACCAACACTAAACCTAAAAGAATTATTTTTCTTATGATAATTTGTGGGGCTCAGAAAATAGTGGCGTGTCTCACTACCCAAAAAAAAAATGGAAAACATTTTTCTTTTTTTCGCTTTAAACCGAGGAATTTCAACTAACCAATGGGTAATGATTGTTTCGCTTATCCACGGTATGCAATTACACAGTAAAATTTGGGTTTTCCCATTGTTTACGGTTAATACAACGGTAGAGTAACTCCGAAAAAAAACCAGTAACTCCTGATCCGAATAGTTGTTTATATTCTGACTTCTTTTTTACAATTCGTAATTGTGCGTGGGGTAAATATGGGATGTTGTATGTATGTCTGTGGTGTTTTAATTTTTTTTTTTAATCATTGCGGGTGATAAGGAATTTGAACTCCGAATATAGGGGGGCGTGGGTCGGAGAGACAGATGCTTTCTTGATTATCCCCGGAGTACAACATCATTTCATCACCGTGTGAATTTTATTCCTCCAGGTTTTTATTAATTTATTATTATTTTCCTATTTTCCTATTGTTCTTATTTTTCGTCTTTATTTTATTCGAATATTCAATGATCTGATTGGTAGATAACCCATTTTCCTTTTTAAACTTTTTTTTATTTCATTTATGCGTTTATATGTCAGTGGAATGTAATGTGTATATAGGTTTAGTTTATACCACGGATGTAGTTCTCAATGTTCAACAATATCACTGGGGTTTTGTTGATTGGCTAGTTTTTTACACTCAATATTTTACGAAATTAGTACATAATTGCACAAGATATTAATTATAGTATTGTGATTCTCAAGTGAATTAATCTTACTTGTCCTGTGATTAGAGAATGGTTTACATATGAGCTGGAAATACCATTGACTTTGTCTAACTTTTGTAATTATAACTGATGAAGAGTCTGATATAGGATATTCTATCTAAACCATCTTCGGTAATGCCATTCCAATGATTCACAGCCAATTGACCAGTTAGAAATGGAAGGTCATTTCAATATTTATTATAGACGACGTAATAACTAGATTCATTCCAAGAATCAATTTTACGAAGTTGTCCCAATCTTGTCTTATTTCCCACGGCTGTTATAATCAATTACGTCATTGATAATTCTAACACGTACCGAATAACATTATCAGTAAACATCTATTCACAAAGACAGTTTTGGATTTAGAAGTTCATTCATCGTCATGGTGCAATTACACAATACTTAAAAACGAGGAAATAAACAAGATCAAAGGAGTATCGGTTGTTATCCCACGCATTAATGCAAGTCGGAAATAAAATAGAAGTCCCCAAAAACAAGACCAAAAAAAATTAATAGAAAATTTTTTTTCCTTTTCCTTGTTTTTTTCTCAACCCCGAGGAATAGAGAGAAAATTTTATTTGTTTATGAAATTACACCCGTGGGTTTCATTACATCAATAATACATATGATAGAGATAGAGGATAAACAAGGAGAAATTTCAAATTTCCGATTATTTACAGGATATTTTTGGCTACTATGGTATTTTTGTATTTTATTTGCTGCATATAGTGGATTTTTCGAAATTTTATTCAATTTTATACAACGACCCCTTTTTGAATCCTCTGAGAGGGTGGGAGATGGTGATGAGGAAGGGGGAGAATTCTATGAGGGAGTAACTATATTAAGACCTATAAAGGGAATAGATCCAGAATTATATTCATGTTTAGAATCATCATTTAATCAAAATTATCCCATTGATAAATTACAAATCTTATTTTGTATAGATGATGAAACTGATCCATCAATTCCAATAATTAGGAAATTAATTTCCAAATATCCTCATATTGATGCAACGATATTAATTAGTAAGAATTATAATCTGATTAATAAATTCAGTGATGATCATTATGGACCGAATCCTAAAGTGAATAATTTATCAAAAGGTTTCATCCAGGCGAAATATGATATTTTATGGATTATGGATAGTAATGTTTGGGCAAGTTGTAATATTTTGAAAAATTCCGTGATTACTTTAAATCAAAATTTAAATATGAATAGAAAAATGGGGAATTTCCGGCCCGTGAAACTTGTCCATCATGTTCCATTAGCTGTGAGAATCGATGATGAGAATCATCATCACTCACATGATGGAGGTATTGATTTGGAGAATTTGGAAATTACACCTAGTTATTCCAATAATGATGAATCAGGATTAATTAATCGGAAAACTCCATCACCTAAACGGAATGACAATCATAAAGATATGGAAGATTATAAATATTTGAAAAAATTAGGAGCTAATTTAGATGAAATGTTTTTACATACATCACATTCGAAATTTTATATCCTGTTGAATAATTTAGCCATAGCACCCTGTGTAAATGGCAAATCAAACATGTATCGTCGATCAGATTTAGATCAATCGGTGAAATTAATTCCTTATAAAAGTTCACAATTTTTCCAAGATCCCAAAGTTAAATTAGATGCCGGATATTATACATCTTTAGGTATTGGCCATGCCATTAAATTTTTTGCTCGATATATTGGAGAAGATAATATGATTGGTATTGCTCTTTGGGAGAATTGTCAAGGAAGAACCGGATTAACTGGAGATGTAGTGATCCAACCATTAAGTGGAAATCAAAATAATTCCATTCAAGATTATATTCAAAGAAGAGTTCGATGGTTAAGAGTTCGTAAATATATGGTATTATTAGCCACGTTAGTTGAACCCACTACAGAATCGTTAATTTGTGGAATTTATGGAACTTATGCAGTATCTACAATATTCTTTAATGGAGCTTGGTTTAATAAATATTGGTTTTTCATACATATGATAATTTGGATAATTACAGATTATATCCAATATTATACTTTAATTAATCATAGTTTGGATACCCTGAATATTAATTATATACCAAATTGGTTGAAAAATATCCCCTCCAAGAATTATAATTTTTTCCAATGGGTGTATATTTGGTTAATTAGAGAATTCTTGGCCTTACCAATTTGGATCATTGCTATGATTGGTCATGAAATTGATTGGAGAGGTAAACCATTTATAATTAAAAAAGATCTAACTGCGGAGGAGTTGTAATAGATTATAGAGATAGATAGATAGATAGATATAGACGTGTAGGAACCAATTTATGATGGAAGTTAACGTGCGCGACGCGTCTTTTATGGTACCTTTTTCCTTTGATTTAGTAAAGTAAAATTTTCCCTTAGTTAATTAATTGTGCATGGTGCGTGTGTTTGAGGAGAAATTAAGAAAAAATCGCACTTCCTAATTAGGAAGGTGATTGTTGTATTTTAAAGTTTCTTGTTACTGTCTGGGTTGAATAAGTAGTTGAATATTGTAGATCTAACTGTATTGAGTTAATGGATTTAAGGTGACATAATCTTAGATAGTTAATAGTAATTAGTATTAGTAATGATAGTTTGTTATCTCTTATGTAACCACCATCTTATTGTAAAGGGAGTAGATTTTGTGTGTGAGCTTGAAACAGAATTCACAATACAATATAATTATTTATTTATTTTTAAATTTGTGATTCTAGATCCAAAATCAGCCACCCCAACAAAACCTAATGAATTTCACAACGTCCAAATAACATATGTACATTGAATATCCCATTACTTAATCGTTGATTGATTGATTGAGGAGTAACTTACATCTACATATTGATAATTATTTCATTGCCTTTTTAGTTAATTTTTATTTACAACAAAAACATACAGGTAATTACAGATCATCACATCAATATTTAATGTAAGGTGTTGATTCGCACCTCGAAAAATAAGACGAGAAAACGATTTATATACTGGAAGAAGAAGTTTGTTTCATGATAGAATTGGTGATTTGTATATATATCGGTATATTGTATAACCATGGGAGAGAATGAAGATTACCGAACTAAGTAGGAGGTGGCAAACATGTGGGTATTTAAAACGAGGATATGAATAGAGAAATAATAATATTGGGCCAAGAACACAGAGACAGACAGACAAGAAATTTATTAAGTAATCGGAGTTGATAGGATCAAATATTAAGTTATAATTAGTATATAGGATTCGTTGATAATAACTGATGTAAGCAATAATATCTTTTCAATAGCAGTAGTGTACAATAACCACAAAATAAACGAAAAGAAAATAAAGTGATTCTATTTTTGTTCCTTCAGTGCAAAATTTAAATGTTTCAGATTCTTATTGTTTTATTGTTATTGTTAAACACGAGGTTTTTTTAGGATGTGAAAGTAAAGAACAACAACAACAACAACAAGGACAACGGGTAGAATGAGGGTTATTTGCTGAGTTTTGAAATTTTGTAAATCTTTATGTTGTTGAAAAGTTAAATGGTATGTAATAGAATGGAGGGAGGAGGCTATGTGGTATGTGATAAGATGGTAGGAATGGTAGGCGTTGTTGTGCGTGCGAAGTAAGGAGGGAAGGGGAGGTGGAGGTGGTAGGAGAGAGAAGGGGGCACAAGAAAAAATAAATAAATAATATCAAAGAATGACGCAGTTGAAAATGTTAATGTATATAAATTATCCCATAGTACAGAATAGTAGAATAAAAAATACCCTAAAATAGAAATTTATTAAAACTAATAAACAAATTAGTTTTGTCATAGAATTATAGTTATTATATAATCTAATAAAAACCAAGGTACATCTTTCTTATTCTTATTCTTATTCTCTCGTAGCAAATATTTAACTTTTTTTTTTTCTTTCTTTCTCTTGTTTCTCTTGTTTCTCCTTTTTTTTGATTTCTGATTTTTAACGTCCCCTTGATCAATATCACTATCACCATCATCTACAACCATCCACAATCACTAGGACTAATCACATCTTCAACTTATGAACAACCATTAGAGAATAAATTATTATCAACTATTCCCATTCCCATTCTATTCCATTTTTATTATTACTTGTTTTATTTTATTTTGTAACAAACAACAGTCCCACAAAAATTAATTACTACTCCTTTTTTTTTCCCTGTTCTTTTAGTATATTTATTTGCTTGGACCCCCCAATCATCATCACACAGAATTAAATAAATTTTCATCTTTTTTTTATTTCATTTGATTCTTAGATTTATTCCAATACAGTAAGATTAAGTTGTTGTATATCTCATCTACATTCATTTAAGTACAACTTATCATCAATCCATACACATTCACACTATTCACGTGAGAACTAAACAAACGTATCAAACTAGATCCTACAAGACCCTACTACAACTGGATCCTAATACAAGATACTTAATACCAAGTATCATATATTACACCTTATTATTTAAATAACCCAAAATTTCCCTTCGTTTGTTATAACAAGAGAAAAAAATTATTATTATTATTATTATTGGTTATTGGTTATTATACTTAACAATTCACTACCAACACTACCACACAAACTCACACGTCGTAACAAGGAAGCAAACAAACAAAACAAAGAGAAAAAAAAAAAATTTCTTTACACGTTTAATTACTTTTGCTTATAATCATCAGAGAATACAATTTTTCTGACTTCACTTCCATTTCCACTCCATTTGACTTAACATGCCAGATATAATAGCTACTACTCATCCTGATCCTCCCATAACTTCTACTCCTGATATGAATAGACAACGCGAAGTTTGTAAAAAATGTAACCAACCAATCCTAGAAGGACACGCTTATGAATTAGGTGATGATAGATGGCATATCCATTGTTTCAACTGTTCCAAATGTAATACTTCCTTGGGTTGTAACTCAAATTTCTTGGTTTTAGGTAATGGCAACTTGATTTGTTCAAATTGTTCCTACAACTGTAAACAATGTGGCAGAAAAATTGACGATTTAGCTATTTTAACGGGTGATCAAGCCTATTGTTCAAACTGTTTTAAATGTCGCTCCTGTAAAAATAAAATAGAAGATTTGAGGTATGCAAGAACTTCAAAAGGTTTATTCTGTATGGATTGTCATGAAAAATTAATGACTAAAAAGAAAAAATACGATGCTAAGAAGAAACATTTGGCCATGTTACTGGAAAAGAGATTACAATTGGAAAAGGAAAAAGATCAACGAGAGTTGCAAATTTTAGAAGAACACAAGAGATCAGTTAATTCTTCTAGAAATAGTTTGATCAATTCTTATATGACAAATAATGCCAATACTCAATCTGGAGAAAGTGTATTGTATCAACAAAATAATAGATCCACTGGTTCTGTGGTTTCAAATAAGAACAAAATATTACCATTACCTCCTTCTGTATCTCCTGGTGTATCAAATGCTTATCAAGTTAAAAATAACACTGATATTTCCCTTTCATCAGTGTCAGCTTCACAAATATTCTCAGAATCAAGTAACACAAGATCCCCTCAACGTCAAAGACCACAACAACACCAACAACCATCATCACAACAACAAAGTGGTCTTCATAATCCACCAGTTCTTCAGACAGACAACGACTTTTCCATTGAGGAAGTTCAAAATACTTCCGATACTGATACCACTGATGATGAAGCTGATAAAACTATTGGCACATCATTAAGAAATAAAAACTCTCGTCCAAATTCTAAAGTACTGCCATTTGTCAATGAATATTCTACGCCTCCATTATCTTCGGAAACAGTTAATCATCATAATATCTCACAAGATACTGATAACTCCCTTTATGTGGATGTTTTGAATACTCCTCCAGAGAATCGTGGTGTATTTTCCCCCGAGAATCAATTAAAACCAGGACTTGAATTGTCTCCAAATGGTAATAATACCGATGCCAAATCCAAGAATTTACTTATTTTATCACCAAACCAATATCATGATCATGAATTTCATAATGCTAAATCACCTATGATTGATTCTCCAGGGACAATTGTTAGTCGTAATAGTAATAGTCATCAAAGTTTGAAACCGGTTAATTTATCCGTGGATGAAAGACCTAGATCAGTGTGTTCTTCACCATTTGCTAAAGCTAATAGACAAGCAAGGGTTGTTGAAACCAATGATGATATACTGACTGAAGGAGTTGATGCCGATTTAACTATGGGTTCTTCTCCAAAACAAGAAACATCAAGGTTATCAAGGTCCGGAACTTTGAAATCAATGTCTTCTCCACCACCAAAAATCCCTCTTCCAAGTACGCCATCACGTACTATTGAAGTACCGAAAAAATTCAGTTTTGATGAAATACCCAGGGGTTTGGGATTGGAAGGGGTTGATTATGATAATCATGATGATCAAAGAGTTTATATCAGACAACAACAAGAAAAAATACGACGTGGAAGTAATAGTACTAGTAATAATCATACTGAAGAAAGTAGTCCATCGTCGATTATGAATACTCCAAAGAGAATTATTAGTAATTTTTCACCAGCAGTTACCAATTTAGAATCACCACGAGAAATGGATGAACACTTGAAACAACAGCAGCAGCAAAATCAACAACAGCAACAACCATCTCGTAAGAATTCAATTATGAAAGGATTAAAACATAAGCGGTCTACATCAGGTAATCAAAATATCCTATCTTCGATATTCAAATCTAAAGAAGAGGGTAGAGTTCATACACGTCATGTTTCTGATGGTTCCATTGTTAGTAGTATTACTAATGCTTATATTTCACCACCAATAACTAGTGGTAGTATCAATGGAACAACAACAGCCTCAACAGCTGGTCATATGAGATCCACATCTGATTCTAATATGTTACAACTAGATGAAAATCAAACTGATATGAAGGCATTGAAAATTGAAATTCAAGAATTGAGTAGTACTAAAGGTTCATTAGATCAAGATGTTAAGAAATTAAAAGCAGAAAAACAAAAACTTCATGAACAATTGAAATCACTTCAATCTAAGATCTCTTCAGAATCTATTAAATATGATAATTTGGTGGGTGAAATTAATGAATTACAAGCTCATAAGATTAATTTGAATAAAGAAAATAAAGAATTACTTGCGCAACAGAAAATCATGCAAGCTGAAGTGGCTAAATTAACTGAATCTTCAAGTAATGAATCTGATATTGGTGATAATTCAACTTTGGGTAAAGATAATAGTAGATCAACTTCATCTCCTTATAAAACTCATACTCCAACTATGTCTAGAGAAAATGTTGATTACACTCCTCAACAACATCAACAACAGCAGTACCAACAACAACAACAACAACAATATCAGCAACCTGTTGAAGATGAACAAGCTCATAAGGCAACTAGATTGAAATTTTGGAGAAGACCAAAGATTGGATTTCCACAAGTTGTTCAATCTGGTGGTAATGATAATGGAAATATGAATGGTAATAACTATAACAATAATTCCAATAACAGTACCAATAGTAATGGAAGTGGTAATGCATTAAATTTCCCAAATAGTGGATCTAGAATACCAAATAGTTTTTCAACTCAAGCATTACGTATTCCACCACTGAACAGCAGCAATAACAATAACAGTAGTAGTAATAACAACAATAATCTTGGGGTTAATAATGGAAGTAAATTCACGAAATCCAAATCAAGTCATATTTTAGATTCAATACTTTCAGGAGATTCTAATCAAGTGCCATTATTCCAATCCACCATACAAAGAAGAGCAGATTATGAAGGTAATTCCGTACCTTTAATAGTTAGCCGATGTTTAACAGAAGTTGAAAAACGAGGATTAGATTTTGAAGGAATTTATCGTATTTCCGGAGGTAATTCAGCCATTGTCTCGATTGAAAATGCCTTTTCTAGTTTATCTAATGATCCTGATGATAAACAATTGAATAGAATTGATGAAACATTAAGTGGTGATATTCATGCTGTTACTTCTGCTTTGAAAAGATATTTACGAAAATTACCCGAACCGATTATTCCTTATTCATTATATGATCAATTTATTCGTGTTTCCTCCAGTGGTAACTCCTCCTCCAGGGACTCAAGAGTGGGTGAATTGATTAATGTGATTAATAAATTACCAGCGGCGAATAAACAAACTTTGAAAATGATTATTAAACATTTACAATTGGTTAATTCAATGAAAGATATTAATAAAATGGGTTATAAGAATTTATCCGTCGTGTTTGCTCCTACTTTAGCAAGAGATGAATCTGGAGAACGTGAAATGTCTGATATGGGTTTTAGAAATGATACCACTGAATTATTATTATCTGAATCTTCTCAAATCTTTTAATCCCTACACCCCTACGACCCACTTTAAACTTACATAATACAATTCAATACAATTAAATATATTTTTTATTTCCTTATATACAAATACATAGTACTAACTTTATCAATTGACATCTTTAATTTGTGGATTTTGAAACATTTCTAATTTTCGATGTCCGGTACGGATCAAATGTTCAATCGTATTAAATTGTTTCTTGGGTAAATTCTTATACTTGGAAAATTCTTCATGTATATAACTTTTCCAATGTGGATGAGTTTCTAAAGGTTTGGTTTTTATGGTTCGAAAACATTGTTTATATAAATGTAGTACTTCTTTTTGTAATCCTGATAATCGTGCCATTTTGAATACGTTGGTTGAATATGATGGAAGGGTTTGGAGGATTGAATTTTCTAGAACTAATAAAAAAAAGATGAATTGTAAGAATTGAGGTGTCTGGGGTTTTGATTCACGTACACGACTTTGATTTGGTATTAGAGAGAAAAGTATTTTTACATAGCCTTGATTGATACTTGGGTTTGTGGGTTCCTAGTTGGTGTTAGGATTACCTTAAAGGTTCATGAGGTATATATGTGTTAGAAATTGGGAATTACTACAATGAATATACTATATGGATGTGTTAACCATACAGTGCGCTGTACAATTATTAACAGACTGTAATTTACAAAGTGAGAGAGTTTAGGAGAAAATCCCGACACAAACAAAAGTTGAACAACGAAAAATAGAAAAAAAAAAAACAAGAATCGCAATAGACACAGTGGCTAATATTTATATATATATATATTTGCAAATCGGATTAAGAGAACAATTAATAAGACAATGGCTGATAAATTTCCAGAAATAGGATCCACTACTGGTGATGAAGTTGAAGTTGAAGGAGATTTCTTATCCCGTGAAAAAGAACTAGTTGGTGACGAATTCACTACTGAAGAAGATAACAAGATTTTACATCAAGATGATGAAGATGATGAAATAAATGAATTCAAAGAACAATTCCCTGAAGTTGATTCATCTGAACCTCCTGTATCTCAAGGACTTTCCAGTAATGATGATGGAGATGAAGATGATTTTGATAATTTTGAATCAAACGGAGTTAAAGAATTGAATTTAAATGAAAGTCAACCAATTAAAGAATGGAAACAACGTCGTGATTTAGAAATTGAAGAAAGAGAAAAGAAAAATAGTACCAAAAAGCAAGAAATTTTAGATAAAGCAAAATCAACAATTGATGATTTTTATGAAAATTATAATTTGAAAAAAGATAATCATGCTAAAGATATTTTAGTTGAACAAGATAAATTTTTAAATAAAAGAGATGATTTCTTAGGAAGAGGTACTTTATGGGATAGAGTTAATGAATTGATTCAAGATGTTGGTGAATTACCCGATGGAAATAGAGATAAAACTAGATTTAAAGAATTGTTAACTAAATTGAAAGGTAAACAAAACGTACCAGGTGCCGGTGGATATCAAGAGTAAATAATGTATATAGTAAGTATCTCTATATATGTTACCATTTGATAAATCAATGTAAAACAATACAGATGACAGGAACAACGAAGTGGATGAATTTCACATAATGTAGTTGACGAATTTGATCATGAAATTATTGGCCAATTTATCATCTTTATGATGTTTAAGATCATCATTCAAGTTCATATATTGCCAAATCATAAAACTCAGAAGAATACCTTCTAATTTTCTCCAATCTAATTTAGAAACTTTAGTAAATAATGGATGATTATACTTGATGATTCTCCATTTAGATAACAAGATAAATCGGAAAAGATAGGTATCCATAATATTTATGAAATTTGCATCAATAGTACGAACATTCTCCGAAGACCCCCAACTAGGTATCAAATCCAATGAATTTAAATACAAAGTAGCAAATCCAGCAATAAATCCAATGATCTTGGTATAACTCTTAAAGAACAATTTCAAATTATTAACATAAATCAGTTGAATCCAATTCATATTTGTTGAAGTTCTTGGAGTTAAAATTCTGAAAATTGGAGATGTCAAACTAATCAACAATATAGCAATTAAATTACAACCAAATATCAAATTAACAAATGAATTTGATCTATGAAACACCGACATTACGTAATCCATGATTATCTCATTATAATTCTTTGTCTTCTTCTTGTCCTCCTTGATGGATTTATCTCCATTATGTTTCAATTCATAGAGTTTATCTAATAATTTGCTCTTGAAATAATACAACCCGATACATCCCAGTAATACTAAATTCTGAAACCAATATACTCGAAGTAATCCAACCCATTTAATCCGGTTGTAATTGATACCTAATCTATAATTAAGCCAAATTGGGTTTAATATATATCTTTTCAAACTTGGTGATAAATATCTTTGATTCAATTTGAATCTTGTCGGGGTTAAATAATTACTCAAAATCTGAGCAAATATACTGGGGAAAATTATATACTCTTTCTTCTTGTACAATTCTTGTACCCATGTTGGGTAGTTTTCAAGGTTGAAATACTTGGATGTTTCTGACTTACCAGTTGAAGAAGCCAAAGAAGGGATAACTTCAGTAATGTAATCAAGTATAAAATAAATCAACCAATCATCCTTCTCTATCCATTTGGTATCGATACTTGCATAATAATAGAAAACAGAACTTATCAAATTGGCAAGTTTATCTATTCTTTGTTTCCCAACAGGATCAATAGTTTGTGTTGCTCCAATTAAGAAATCTTTAATTGGTTTATTTAAAACTATGAAGTTTGCCCAAGATGTGGAACTTTTAACACGAAGGAAGTATCTCAATATAACTTTCCATTTGACCCATTGTGGAATAAATGGGTTCATTTCAAGAAATACTTGTATCGTGTCTATTAACAGTTGAGCCGGCATTATTATCTATGTGGTGATATGTATCAATCAATCTCTCACCGATGTTTGCTATCGATTGCGATTTCTAGATATTTCTGAGTGATATCAATTATCTTTGGAAAAAAGGGTCGTGTGATAAACCACAAAACCGTAAAGCAATAATATAATTTGTTTGATCCCGTGACTTTAATTAGACATGTGAATTCTAGACGCAAAATATTTATAAGTGAGTTTGAAAGGGGCAGAGAATTTTTTAATTGACGCGTTATGTAGGAAATCATAACTGGGATTTTATTAATAAAATAATTATGTTCATTATATCCGATATGTGGTTGTGCCATTTACCAATTAGACTACGACTTGTTATTTATCTTATTAGAACCAATTGATCTTGAACCATACCAAAAAATATATCCAACCGCGTTGTGTTGTTTCATTTATATATGTAAGTGAAACTAAGTGATACAAAACAATCAAAGAAAGAAAAAAAAAATTAAACAAAAAAACCAAAGATAACTTCTGAGAATAGAAAGTTTTATTAGACACATTTTTTTTTTCCCATTTGAAACAGAACACCACTTACACTTTATTTACTTTTTCTTTTTTCATTTTTTTTTAAAGATTAGCGTTCTTTATTATTAGTGTTTCTATGACATAAAGATGACTACAATAACTGAGAATACTCCTGAAGTGGGCAGATCCATGAATAATCCCAAAAGAAACGGTTCGAGATCGACTCCAACTCCACATAAACCAATAGAATTTAAAGTACGAAGATCAGGATCGTTACAACGTCAGAATGTCACTCCATCTTCATCCAAAACATCTTCAACAACACTCGTGACATCAGGATCTGGATCAAATACAAAACCTATGAGAAGTAGTGCTAGTATGAGTAGAGGATTGAATATATTTGCTGTATCTCCATTACCTTCTACAAATACACCACAGCCAGGACAGAAGACAGATTCTCCTCAACCACACCTGAGAAAAGCCTCATATGCATCACAATCATCACTACTGGAAGGACCAAGGTATGATTTACAAAGATATAATAGCAATGGAATGGGGTCACAGGATTTACGATATGATTTACCATTACCATCAACAGATAAATTAGTTGCCATGGATATTGATGAACAGTTGAGATATTTGGCTCTTAAAGAAATGTGTGTTGTTGAAATTAAAGATCACATTAATAATTTAAATAATAAATTGAATGATCATCAGAAAGAATTACACCAATTAAGAGAAATCATTCAAAGATCCTTATATAAAGAATTATCTTCTGGTAACTCCCTAGCGACACCTAATGAAACTAGACCAAGACAGAATAGTAACCCAAGAGATGAAGCTATTGCAAGCACCAGAAGGAGAAGATCGTCATTGTTTAATGAGAGTAGTAACCACATCAAAGATATCATTACTCCGTCGAATAATAATCTCACTACTTCCAACACCGCCACCTTGACCAACACCAACACCACCACTACCACTACCACCGCCAACACAACAGACAACGACACTATTACACCACAAGCAGCAAATCAAGAATCAACTTCAAGACTTTGGAGTGGTTTAAGTAAACCATTGAACTTAATTCAACAGTTTGATACCATCCTACAAAATGAATTTGAAAAATCGTTACTAAGTGAAAAGGAACAACAATCTCGTATCGAACAATCCAAGGTAGTCGGAAAACGTCTATCACATCAATCTAAATCATCCGAGGGGTCAATTTCAAGTATTGGATCAATGAGTTCACCTTTGCAATCGAAATCAGCCAAACCAAAACCATTATCACAACACATCAACAATACTAAACCTACCAGACCAGAAGAAATGATGCAAACCGTATCTTCTTCAATATGGTCATTTGTTAATGATGTGAAAGCAAATGTATTGTCATCATTACAAGAAGATGAACGAGAAAGAGCAGGTACACCTCCATTGAAAAGACCTGGAAGAATGTACAATCTAGATACTGGATCAACTATAGATGTTCTGCAGAATGCAATTGAGGATGATTCTGAAACTGAATTATTAGAACCATTAGCCAGTGATGAAGAAGATAGTGTCATAGAATCTTTAGATTTATCCATGTATAAACGATAAGGAATATACAAATATATATATAGACAGATATCATCTACAAACCTTGTAAACCTTTAATGATTTCATTTTGTTTTAAATCATCCAACTTTTTATCATTTATATCACCAACTGATCTTAAATCTTTCAACATTATATCTTTCAATTTATCGAAATAAACAGCTTGTAACAAGTTTCTAATATTATACTCCAGTTTTTCAACCAATTGACCCAAATTGATCAAATGGCTAGTTTCTAAATTCAATCCACTATCCAATTCAAGTGCTTGTTCTTGTTCCAATTGTCTTGTCAAGTTGCCAGCAAGCCCTAAATTACCTCCACTAGAAGAAGACTTTTTGTTGTTACCATTATTATTTTCCAAATTTAACACCACAGAAGTAGTCAATTTGTACAAGTATTTATTCTTTGATTGTTTAATGACTTCAAAAACATGAATACTATCCCAATTACCAGACTTGTCGTCGGTTTCTTTTTTAAACAAAACAACACCAGCAAATCCTTCTTCTAATGCATTATCATCTTCGTTTTCTGCAGTATCCCATAAATAAACACTACTGATCCCACCTTCATAATATAAATCACGATAAATATCAAATGAATCATTGGCTTTAACTTCCAATTGTCTTAATAAATCACTAGGATAAGGTGCATCATTGATTTCAGAACTGGCTAATTCAGGATAATATATGTTACTAAATGGTGATCTATAACTATCCCCATCTCTATTATAATCACAACATAAATAATCCTTACCTGATTTTGAACATTTTTGAACCACTAATGGTGTATCAACCGACGATAATAAATCGGCTACTATTTCTTCATCGTCAACTAATGCACAGATATTGGATAAATTGCTTGTAATTGAACGCGGATCTAATCTTCTAATTAAATCTAATGAAGAATCAAACTTGTCCATTGTGCTTGTGTATTTGGTTGTTGGTTGACTGAAGACAAAAAAAAAAGGGTGAATTGTGGGAGTGTTCGTTTTTGTTGTCTAAATACATTTTTTTTTGTCTGATTTTGATCGACGCATATTCTGGAAATTGACTTTTTTATTTTGTCTCCGTGAGACGGCAAACAGAATAAACAGAACTTCACATCTGATGGACACATTAGAGAATAATTGGTATAAATGTTGTACTACTTGTATAATAATAATAATATAATAGAAAAAGAACTAAATGCAAATACTACACCTCCACCAGAAACAATCTTATCCCCATAAAATCGTAATCCATTTCCAGCCTTTCAATTTTTCATAAGGCGGTTCGGGTCTAATATACATGTCATAGAAAAGTGGTTTCAATTTGACTTCAGATGGTTTGATAA
The DNA here is from genome assembly GCA_030557055.1 of Candida tetrigidarum. NCBI lineage: Eukaryota > Fungi > Ascomycota > Pichiomycetes > Serinales > Debaryomycetaceae > Candida > Candida tetrigidarum. The sequence goes on from JAKTVF010000011.1 coordinate 68,213, forward strand.
ACTTTGTCTTGAACAAAATCTTGCCCAAAATGAACAACCCAATAAACAAAGGAATGATGAAATAAGCACTGAAGAAACTACCAAAATCCCAATGTCCATGAATGAAAACCGAAAAACCACCAGTGATCAAAAATAATGCCGAGAAGAATAACGACACAGGACCAGCATATTGACCACCTGGAATATGATATGGTATATCTTTTCTGGAATATCCTTGTGCTTTCAAGGCACGATTCAAAGAAATATGTGCTGAAGCATATGCTATCCAATTGAGCAAAAGATTAGAAGATGTAATGCTTTGAAACCAACCAAACACAACAGCACCGCTTTCACTAACTGACATGTAAGCCAAAGGTAAGAATGCACAACCGAATATAACACCAACCCATGGTAAACCATGTTTATTCACTTTTAAGAAAATCTTGGGTGCTTGATTTCTTGCTGCCAAACTGTATAAAGTACGACTAGCGTTGACGATTCCCAAATTAGCAGCCGATAAAGCTGACGTCATGACAATTGCATTGATGATATGAGGCAATACTTTGATCCCTGATCTCTGAACAGCAATAACCCAAGCTGAACCAGAAGCATTACCATTTGGAGATGCAATTTTCTTGTCATTAGATGGAACAATCAAGGAAAGAACGAAAATAGCCAACCAGTACAATGAGACAACCCTAACCATGACTCTCTTCATGGCACGATTAATAGCCCTACGAGGATACTCGGTTTCACCAGCAAGGAAAGCACTAGTTTGCAACCCACCAAAAGCATAAACTGTTGAAGAGACACATTTCCAGAATGCCAAGAATTTACCCAATGAACCTGTTGCGAATCTTTCTCTAAATGGACCAGGGTTCTTCCAGTATCTGAATCCAAGACGGTCATTATTTGGAGCACCACCCAAGTCGATAACTAAACCAACAATAATCAATCCCAAAGTCAAAAGAAGTTTCAATATACCAAACCCAAACTCAATCTCACCATACCATTTAATGTTGTACGAGTTTGCAGCAACAATAACAACAATAAAAATTGTGATGAAGATAGCGGGACTCAAGTTTGTCCAAAATGAAACAACAACTGCAGCAGCAGATAATTCACTTGGCATAATGGAAGAATAAAGGTGAACATACCCTAAAGCAAACCCAGCAGCCTCGTCAACAAAGTGGGCAATTTGTCGAATGTTCCCACCGGTTACGGGTAAACAAACCAGGATTTCAAGAGCTGATATCTGATTAACTCCCACAACAAGACCTACAAAGATATAGGCAATCCACATACCAACAGGACCAGCAGTTGCTAATGTACCTCCCGAGCTAAAAAAAAAAAGAAAACGTCAATGTTAGTATTTCGGTATTCATAAAATCATGTCAGGAAGTTAATAGATATCCCTGTTCATGGATGTCCACATTGATTTTGTGGAATATATTTCACCAAACAAGTCAACCTTATCCCCCTTTAAACATAATTGTAGTTCTAATTATACATACGAAAGGAATAAACCAGTTCCAAAGACACCCACCAAAGAGATCATACCGATCAATCTTGAACTTAATCCTTGTGATAGCTTTTTTTCTCGATGAAAGATCGCTTCTGATTCAGCGATATCTTCTTTGGTGAAATCAATACCCCCACTTGTGAAAGAAGATGCCTCAACATCAACTTCAAATGGGATCTTTTTAGCGTCGTCTATAAATGACATGACTGTAGTTGTGTTTCTGATGATATAAATGGACCAGGAAAGGAAGTGGTAGGTTATTTATTTTAGGACATTTGATAGGGTTATATATGTGCATACAAGTGGATGGTTGATGTTGCTCCTCCAAAAGGAGGAGTGGACAACCAAAAACTATGGCTTATATTAGCATAATGGTTAATTTAAATTTGATAAATTGATAAGTCAATAAGATGTGGCTCTGATAGGGGAACGTAATTTAGGTGAAACGACACCTAATCAGTGGCTTTAAATGCTGCGGTTAATTTTTTGTAGTAATGAAAGAGATATGCGCTACCAACGAGCGGAATCTATGCCGCTAACCACCAATCGCCACAGTGGCGTTTCACTGGTTATCATTGCAGGAAATAAACGGCACAAATGCCGTTACCGGTGTGTATCTTTTAAAAGATCTTCTATTGAATGAAGGTATAATTCACCTTCAATTCTTGCTTTACAGAAATGAAACGCAACAAAGTTATAAGAAAACACTGGCAATTCACGAGAAAAACCCCTAGTACGACAGTGATATTACGAGAAATTGGATAAAAAAAAAATTCGTAATTTCAAAAACGACATGTTAACTAATAGTGAACGATACTCCCATATATCACTAACGATCGTATTGTTCTCCAGTTTAAATGTAAGGCACGGATATCTACTATCAAATTAAATTAAGATTATTGTTATCTTCAAGAAGGAGAAAAAATGATAAATTAATAACATGAATTGAAGTGCCATGTGTAATTGTTATATCTTATTGTTCTCTAAGATTTTATATCCAGGAACGATGCCTTGTCCACAAATGTGGCTTTCTAAAATATCATAACTATTCAATAATAAATGAAGATAAAAAAAGAGATGAGAAATTCAACAATGTATATAAATTATCTATAATTGTAGTGGTACCTAGTTAAGTTGTTCATACAATTTATGGTTTTTTTTTTTTTTTTGACATAATCTTAAACTGTGGAAAATGTTTGGCACAATTTAAAATTTATGATGCAATTTTTTCTGCACTAAATTAATGACACAAAATCTAAGTTTATGAACATCTTGCTATATATAGATTGTAATTTATCACAGTGTCAAACTATACCAATCTCCAATGGAACAACCTTTGTGATTTGAATACACAAGCTTAAGGTTTTAAAGAAATTCAGTGTATAATGAAACGAAAGTCTATATTAAAACTTTTTTAAAAAGGAAACTATTAACGAAATGATAAATAAATTACAAGTAGAAAAGAAAAGTAATAAAGTATTAGTAACTTATGTGTTACATAATAACAAATATGGATGCGATGATCCATGCGAAAAAAGGAATCTTCACAACTCTTCCAAAACTTTCGTATGTTGAAATAACTGGTTCATCAGAATATGATGAGTTAGTAGCATTGTTGGATTCTATACCAGTAGACATAAATTGTGAATCAGTAATGATAATAGATGAAGAATCAGATCCACCAGTGGATTGAGAAATTCCAGTTTGAATTATTGATTCAACTGGAATTTGTTCTCCATGCAATGTATTAGTAGAATCGTACCCATGTTTATTTCCACCAGTAGAAAGGGAAACCACTTGTAAATTTGCAATTGCATTTCCTTGAGCATCAGTAGTTGCAAAGGTAGCAGTAGTGGTATGTTGAACATTTGATGAGTGTCCATGTGATTGTGGACGTGGTGCAACAGTAATTGTTGCTTTAGAATTAGCTGCCAGGCTGACAACACCAGATTGTGTAGCAACCGACCCGTTTTTGTTAGTAGTGGTCCAGGTTGTGGTGTATGGGTTCTTAAAGTTTAATGGGAAAGTGACAATGGTTTCCATAGAAGTACCAACTTGACCAACATTTCCTGATTGAGTAGCAATGGGACCATCACTGTTGGTGGTGGTCCAGGTGGTAGTATATTGGTTCTTCAAGTTTGGTGGGAAGGTGGCAACAGTTTCAATGGCAGTACCAGATTGTTGAACAATTCCTGATCTAGTTACATCAGATCCATTAAATCCCTTAGTTTCCCAAGTAACTGTGTATTGTGTTGGTGCTGCAATTAATTTTGCAGAACCGGCTTGTGATTCATTATCAGAAGATGAAACTCCAGCAGATGAAGAATCTTGTGGTTCTGCAGGAACATTATCTGAATTTGAGGATGAAGTGATAATGGAAGTAGTTAAGATGGATGCTGTTTCAGTTAATGACATTGAATCAGATTTAACCAGATTCGAGTCAGTATTTTGTGGAGCCATATTTGGACCACCGTTTTGTGGAGCCATATTTGGACCACCGTTTTGTGGAGCCATATTTGGACCACCGTTTTGTGGAACCCTATTTGGACCACCGTTTTGTTGAGCAATGTTTGGACCAACGTTTTGTATGGTCATATTTGGAACAACATTTTGAACCATATTTGGGCCAGAGTTTGTTATGGCCATATTTGGAACAACATTTTGAAGAATATTTGGGCCAGCATTTTGTATGGTCATATTTGGAACAACATTTTGTACAGTCATATTTGGACCAATATTTTGTATGGTCATATTTGGAACAACATTTTGTATGGCCATATCTGGACCAGCATTTTGAACCATATTTGGGCCAGCATTTTGTATGGCCATATTTGGACCAGCATTTTGTGGAGCTTTATTTGGAACAACATTTTGAAGCATATTTGGGCCAGAGTTTGTTATGGCCATATTTGGACCAACGTTTTGAAGAATATTTGGGCCAGCATTTTGTATGGTCATATTTGGAACAACATTTTGTATGGCCATATTTGGAACAACATTTTGAACCATATTTGGGCCAGCATTTTGTATGGCCATATTTGGAACAACATTTTGTGGAGCCTTATTTGGAACAACATTTTGAACCATATTTGGGCCAGAGTTTTGTATGGCCATATTTGGGCCGGAGTTTTGTAAAGCCATATTTGGACCAACGTTTTGTTGAGCAGCATTCGAACCAAGGATTGGCTTAAGTTGAGGTGAGGCTAATAATCCAGAACCAGAACCAGAGCCAGATCCGGATCCAGATTCAGTAGCAACAGTCTCGCTGCTTGGTTCAGTAATGATTGAACCAGATGACCTAGTGGCTTGGGATGATGAAGTCAATTCCGAAATCAAACCAATATTACCTGAAGAACCAGTCTCTTTGGCATCAACAAATGAAACAAATGTCAACTGTGGTTGTTGCTGTTGTCCTTCCTCTGGGACTGGTAATGTTGATGTGGTGGTTGTTTTCGTGGTGGTGGCATCTTTCCAAGTCATTTCAGCAAAAGTTTCCACAGTTACCTTGGTTGCAGTAGTAGTATACCATGACCCTTCCTCATCCATAGCGATATCAATCATATTAGTTTGAGTAAAAACTTCATCAGCAAGGGTAATAATTTCAAGATTAAACATTCTTGCTGGAATTGTACCTGGATCTTTTGGAAGTGGTTTACACTCTTCCCTACACAAACCCGGCAATGGTCTGTATGGAACAGGGCCGTCATACCTAACACTTCCATGTTCACAGCCAGGAGTATCTTCTATATGTGTAGCAACAATGTGAAACAATTTAGGGTTGTATCCTGTACCAATGATGAATTTTTGTTCGAACCACCAAGATCGAAGCGTGAGCACACCTTCAGCTGGATCATAGTCAAATGGTCTTGATGTAAACGGAACACCGTGAAGTCCCACACTCAAACCAATTTGGTTTCCGTTACCAAACCCATAAACGTTGAAAATTTGACTATAAGCAATAGCTTGAACAATCATGGAGGATTTACTATCGGCAAGATAGAAATTTTGTTCAGTATCAATGGTTTCAGCAACACTGGCAATGTAAATTGTGGAGTCATGTAGAGCAGTAATACACCCACCACCCATGATATCAGTAGTTTGATGGAAAACTTGATTGACTAAACAGATTTGACCATGATTTTCAATTCCTCCCATAAGTCTTCCTAAATAGACATTTCCAGTGTTTCTTTTGTTTTGGTGAAATACTAATAACCCATTGTTGATCCACCATTCAGCTGTCAATGCCATATCCCCAGGGACTTCACCAGAAGAACTCAAGAACATTTCCCCATTGTTTATGAACTCATATCCAATCAAATCATAATGACCTATACCTAAGGACAACAGAGAATCGAAAGAAATGAGACCATCATTAATGATTGAACTAAACAAGGAAGTCATGAGGATTTCGAGTCCATGAACTTTTGATGTCAGCGAGATATAAAGAGCAGCATCTTCTTTAATTATCATTTCACCAACAAAAATAGACACTGCATTATTAACAAGTGACCATGTACAACCTGAATGGACAGTAGTGTCACCTAAACTGAATTCAATCTCCCCACGATCAATACGATTTTCAGTAATTTCCATGGCCATGGTCGAGTAGACGCATATACCAGTAGCAAGAATAAATTTCCAAATTTTTCTCATGATGTAATGATATTAGTTGAATAGTTTTGTGTTTTTTGGAAATATTCTTACAAAAAAAAAAAAAAAAAAATTGAAGGCGGAATTCGATTGTTGAAATATTCATAGAATTGCTCCAAGAAGATTCATGTCCAAAATCAAATCTAAAGTAAAAGCGTATAGCGGGAATTAAAGATCACGAATGCAACAAAAGGATGGTCATAGTTTCTTTTTTTTTATTATTATTACTACTGTTATTATTTTTATTGGCAGAATTTCTATTCTTTTTCGCTACCTTCCATCGAATATAATAATTGTTCACGTAATCAGGTGTAGGTCTTGGCAACAATAGTCTATTGGAGTAACACCTAGTTGTTTTGCTAATAGGAAAAATGTTACTAATTATTATTTTACCAAAAAAACAAAAAAAGAAAAAAATACGACATTGAAATAAAAATCCCCCACAAAAAAAAAATGAAAATAAAAACTCATAACAAGAAATCCATGAATGAACATGTATTCCTTCTCTGAAAGTATTGTAGTTGCATTAGTAAAATAATACGGTGTTGTGTTATTTGTCATATCCGAATCGAAATATATTCCCTAGTTGCTTATGGAGTTGGAATGACCCCCCAATTTCTCTGGGTTCAATTATAATTACTTCAATTGTTTTAGATCTTGTATTGTTCTTTTATGTGTTGGTATATTTTAGATGCACCGCGTGTATTCAATTTCCGTAATTTAAGAAATGGTGCTTAATTACAGACTCTAAAAAACTTTAACTTTGTAGCAATTCATACACAAAAACAAGCAAAGCAATAAGAAGTTAGCAATTTCTTAGATCCATTTTCTTTTCTTGATTTCTTTCTTTTCTTGATTTCTTTTTTTATTATTATTATTTCTTATTTCTTATTTCCTTTCTTTTCTTTTGCTTTGGTTTCCGTCATTTTCCGCGGTTTATTTGCGCAGCAAATTGCGCTTGTTTGGCCAACGCAATTGGCGCATCCAATGGGTCAAATAAAGCTTCAATTAATCTAATTTTAGAATTTGTTGCAAACTCGGGATGATGTAATAATTTATTGGTTTCTCCAACTGTAGTGATTTTCTCAAACTGGTACTCTGTTGCATTAAATAAACGCAATATTTGTGAATGATTCCAAGGTTGAATATTATTGTACTCAGCGTGTATACCATGAATCAATTTTTCAATAGTGTACCCACTGTTGTTCAAGACAAATATATAAGGAGAAACATTATTCTTAATCATGGTGGAGATTTCTTGGATAGCCAATTGCAAAGATCCATCTCCAACAAATAAAAGAACTCTCTTATTTGGATCCAACTCCTTAGCTGCAATACTCGCACCAACAGCAGCACCAACCGAATACCCAATCGATCCCCATAATATTTGAGAAATACCAATTACATTGTTTGGAAATCTAGTTTCAAGGATACCATGTGCAGCTGTTCCAGTTTCAGTAATAATCACATCGCCTTCTCTAAACCATGAGCTAATTCTAGTCCAAAACCATGCCTGTGTCAATGGCGTACCATCCTGCGCAGGAGTACTGACTAATCTTAGTTTAGGAACGTCCTGCAGAGTATAGTTTCCAACAACTGATGCAACTTTTGAATTCAATACTTGCATAAGTTCTTTCATCTGTATTCCAGGATAAATTGCATGTTTAATTTTGGTATGATCCGAGTGGAATTCGACGACATTTGTCGTACCAAGAGAATAAGAAAAGGAACCTGTGTTAAAGTCAGACAAAAGTGCTCCACAAGATAATACCAAATCAGCATTCTCAACAGCATTCTTGACTTCTGGTTTGGATATTGAGCCAATATATACACCACCATATCTTGACGCAACTGAACTACCAGTACTCAATTTTATAGCCAACTTGCTAAATACACTGGGATCAGAGATATCACCTCCACCAATGCTACCTTCATCTATAGTGCCTTTCCCCATTGGTGTGACATAAACAGGAAATTGGGTTACTTCGACCAACTGTTTCACTTCTTGCTTACAATCGTGTCTAGCAGCACATGCATCAACCAAAATAATAGGAGTTTTGGACTTTTCAATCATAGCTAAGATCCGTTCAATAATTTCGTTCTGAGCAACCGGATCATTGGACTCCAATGACAAATCAATTGGTTTTTCTAAATACGATCCTGGCACTTTCATATCTACCATATTTGACGGCATAGCTATATACACAGGACGTTGCATGGTATATGCAACTCTCAAGCAACGATCAATTTCATAACAAGCACTGGCGATATCATTTAAAAAGGCAGTTGTTTGACAAATACTTTCAGACATTTTATGAAACACAGTAAAATCACCATTACCCAAAGTATGATGCAAGATCATTTGTTTCTTTTGAGCTTCATTAGAGGGAGCACCTACTATATGAACAACACCGACATGTTCAGCAAATGATCCAGCAATACCGTTCAATGCAGAAAGTTCACTATCATGTTAGTATATTGTGTTGCCAAAATTAGGGGAAAAAAAACTGAATCGATGTTACTTACCCTACGCCAAAAGTTGTTACCAAAACACCTATCTTTCCTGGATTAACTCTTGAATAGCCATCAGCTGCATACGCTGCGTTCAATTCGTTACAGTTACCTGCCCAGTTCAAGGACCCTTTTCCATGTGCTGCATCGGTTTCATAAATCTTGTCTAAAAGTGTTAAATTGAAATCTCCAGGGATACCAAATATAGTATGGACATTCAATTGATATAATCTTTCAAAAATATATCTCCCCAATGTTAATTCTGACATTTTCATTAATTACTTCTGGTTGTAAGAAAGAATGAAGTAAAGGAAGGGAAAGAAAGAAAGAAAAAAAAAGGAAGGAGGATAAAGTAGGACAACAACAAAAAAAAGAACAATCAATAAGAATTTTGGCAACTCTAATACTAATACAGATTAAACAAATAAAACAAATCGTCATATTTAGTCAATATTTAAACTACTTGGATTAGCAGTTTCTCTTTTTTCAAGATCGTCGTTACCTTCTTCGTCACTGATATTGATCTCATTAGAAACTCCAGCTCTATTATAACCAGGAATCCATTTGTATGACATACTCACGGCAGGTAGTAATCCCTTGTTGAAATTGAGAATGACCATTATTTCTAGTATTATTGTAGCAAATAACAACACCAATGTAATGATTCCAAATGTCAACAACGAGCTTCTTCCCATGAAATACTGACCAGGACGAATTGCTAAACTGTAAGCAGAAGTATACTTGGTGTATAATCTGATGATCTTGAACAACACATAGGCAATACCACATAAATAAAGAAGAATAGCTAATAACGACCCATAAATAAACTCTCTGGTGGCTGATATATCACTAATGTACAACAAAACAATAGTTAATGGGATAACTATAACCGTTAAGATAAACTCGACAGACGATCTATTTCTAACCATAATAACTAAAAATTGGATAGTGAAACCAGTAAAGAAAAAGAAATCAAACATTAATATCGAACGATGAATTTGGAATATGGTATACATCTTTTTCAATTGTAAACTAGCACCAATTTTCTTGAATATAAACCAACTGACATATCTTCTTAATCCGAAAAATAACAATCCTGATTGACAGATTAGTGTCGCTGCAATAACGGCAATGGTAGCAATGTTCATTGCTTGTGTGGCTGTTTTCCATGATCCAGTTAAAACAATGGAAATCTTAGAGCCCACTTCATTATATTGGATACCGGTATATACTAGCATAGCACAATAGAACCCCATTAAAAACACCAACAATAATAAGTTACGTGAATATAGGGCAATTATGGTGATTAAAACTTGGAAAATGGCAGCGAATATGAAAAGGGCAAAGTAAATTGAGTTTTCTTCGTATCTTCCTTCCACAAAACGGTCATGATGGATATTTATCACTGCATACATATAAGCTTCAAATAAAAGTATAAGTATAGCAGAAACAATCGATATTATCATAAACGTCCTTGCAAATTTTCTATAGTGTTTCTCATTGTCTGTCCATTTACTTACCTTTTGATTCGATCGTGAATCGGTGAATGGGGAATATTGTGGGACTTCATGAATACTGGTTGACTCTATGCTGGAGTTGTTATCATTACTTACGACATGGTGGGGTATAGGATTGTATGTGTTATCAAGTGGTTGTAAACGTGATTGTGAATGCTGATGTTGTTGCTGTTGATGTACTGGTTCTTGTTGGAAGTCTAATGAAGAACGGGCAGAACTCGATTCTGAACCATATTGGTGGTAGTGGACTGGTTCCAACTGATTATTATTGGGAATGGTATTGTTTGCTGGTTGGTATGACATTGTCTTAAAAAAATTAATTGATCTCAAATTACTAAAATCTGAATGTTAAGCAGAAAAGAAAACGGGAGACCTTGGATTATATAAATAGAGAAGAATAACCAACAAGAAAAAGAACAATTAGGAAAACTAAGTTTAATTAAAGGAATGATATATCCTGAAAGAAATCAACAAAAAGTAGAAAATTAAAAAAAAAAATAAAAAATAAATTTAGTGCCTTGGTCACAGGGTGTGCCTTGTGTGTGTGGGTGTGTGAGTGTCAGTGTGTGACGATGTATAATTTTTTATCTATTTACGAGAACAATTAGGAAGTTACCTTTTTCCCCTGGGCTCATCATTATATACCCACATCAAACACATGTGATATTGCGTTCATTCCAATGACCATCTTGTATCCACATCCTTTTTTTAAAAAAATAATCACTAAACTTGGGTCTAGACTTGAATTACGTCATCATCGTCTAACCAAACCAAACCAAACCAAAAAAAAAAAAAAAAGTTTGACGAGGCAATGTAAAAATAGAAAATTAAATGATTTCGTGTGGTAACCAAACTCTTTACTGTCAGATGACCAGTACATAAAGAAAAATCAACCAGGCAATGTTTATCATAACCATTCCACCAGTAAAGTCACACTTTATTTAATATACAACCTGTGTGCATTGCTTAATATCTACTTCCACTTCTATTTCCCTATAACCCTACGTAATCTTGGGCATTTTCTACCATTAAACCCTCGGTCTCTTCCTCCAAATCAACCCAATAGACATTATGATAATATTCTGGGGTCTCAAGGGTCTTCTTTTTGAAATTCTCAACTTCATCTTCTATTACTAACACGGCAATTGCATCGTAACCACCAGCTCCAGGAACAACACCACCTAGACATCCAGGAAGTTTTTCAATACGATCTAATAATTCAGTTTGTACTGATGGTTCAATTGGAACTTTAGATTTTTCCGTCATTTCTTGTAAACCTTTACGAACAGCATTCGTGTACGTACTCAATTGATAGATACCAAAAATAGAAATCGATTCCTCCATCTCTTTGATTTTTTGCATAAATGCAACATTTGCATTATTGAGTTGTTCATAAACCAACGCACTTTCTTCAGGTTTATCCTTTTTCCACTGAAGAACTTGAGATACTAGTTTAGGAGTTTCCGATCCACCTTTAATATCACCCATCAATAATTTGACCTTGGGTGGTAGCACACATCTTTCATGTTTGAAATCCCAGCTTGATTCAATTAATGATTTCAACGCTTTTTGGAATTCATCTGGGGTTGTGGTAGATGATTCATCTAAAATCTTGAATACGTCGTTAATCAAACTTGGTTGGAATCTTCTATACACAATCAGTCCATAAATGGCAGTGGCAACGTCAAATCCAGATCCGATTTTCTTTTGTGCCAAACAGTGACTAATCTGGGAAACATTATGCAAAATATCTTTGTCTGAAGTCTCAATTCCTTTAATAAAATATGATAACAATGATGTTGTCACCACAGAAACCAATCCTGCGGATGAACCAAGTCCTGTTTTCTCAACATCATTGATCGCACGAGAATGGTACAAGAATTTCTTCTCCCCATTGCTAGATACTTTTGTCTCGGTGTTTTCTTGTGAATGATATCCAGGATCGGAGTAGATGGTTATTTCCAAGTTGAAAGGTTCGGTAGGTTGAACATATGACAAAACAATGAATATAGTAGCCTCCAAAAATGGGTTGGTTCTTGATTTTATATCTTTTGGTCTTTCAGTATTGGAAGAAATATGGTATTCCCATTCTCCATTAGCAAATTGAGGTGAAGTGATTTTAATTTTGGAAATAGTTTGGTCTGGTGTTGTTGCTTGAGGTGTGATGATGGCATGCATTCTGGATGATAATGCTGTTACGTATGCATCATAAGTTGGTTCAAGGACCAAGTATCCTCCAGCTAATAAAGCCTTACCAGGTGCACTAAACGCTTTTGACATTGTTGGGGGTAATTGTAGTGGTGGTTGTGGTGGTGATTGTGATGGTGTTGTATTAATTTTTCATGAATCTCACATAAAGTGTTGATTTCTTGACTGAAAAAAAAAAAAAAGAATTACACTCAAAGTACACAAACACGCGCTTCTAAGATTTCCTTCTAAATCAAACAAATTGTCTTTAATTTTATATATAGAAACTATACATTGGTAGAAACGTCTGATATTCTACTATAAGTATTCTCATCATCCTTCAACTCCTCGTTTTCTTCTTCAACAATAATCAAATTGTGGAAAGATTCTTTATGACCAACCCAAGGGAATAATCTAAAATATTGCCAAGATGCAATTACTAAACCAATACAAGAACCAATGAAAACATCAATAAAATTGTGTCTGTAATCTTCAGTTCTACTAAGAGCAATCCAACAGGCCACCAAAAATGGAACAAAACAAACAACTGTTCTCAAACTACTTGTTCTGGTGCTTAATGCTTGAGTTTGACCCAATAAAAACAAAGTCAAAAAAAATAACCCAGCAAAACTAAGTGATGAATGACCACTTGGGGTTGTTCTATATCCATCTTCTAACTTATGCATGTCATCGGTGGTACAGACCTCAATGGAAACTAACTTATCTCTTGGTGTACCTTCAGCAGGTTCACAGCGAGCCAAGAAATCAGGACGTAATCTACCGATCCAGTTCTTCAAAATATCAGTAACACAAGAAGTTATCAAAACACTCAAAAGTAATCCAATGGTGGCAACATAAGTATTGTAGATTTTATATTTTGGTGTAGTTAAAGCAAAACAAAGTCCAATAGTGATGGCCAAAGGGATGATTGTACTGTATAAAAATAATTCAAAAACATTAACGGTTTCACGTTCTTTGAAAGGATGTTGGATAGTCACATCATTCAAATAAAACTGTCTATGGAAAGGTTTGATATTTGAAGTGACGAAGAACGCAAGGATTAAAACAATCACAAATAAGAAATCAGTTACTCTCCATCTGATAAACGTGGGCGATTTGACACCACCAAGGGTGATTCTGTTGTACCTTGAGTTGTCTTTAGTAAAATAATGTATGATATCACTAAATGCCATGATTGTAATATAGTTGTGCTTTGATAGGAGGAAGAAAAAAGGAAGAAGAGCAAGTTTAGTTTAATTAAAATGGTTATCACGTATTTTTCTTTGGTCACTGTTGGATTCTTTTTTCTTTTTTTTGTGGTGGTTGTGGTGGTTGTATAGTGAGGTGGATTTCGAGGCATTGTTATTTCAGTTTGTTGGCACTGCGACACACTTTACAAATCCTCCTCCTCAAAAAATGATTAACGGTCAAAGTCGTGAAATTATCATTAGGTGAATGTCATAAAAGATGTACCTTGTAGGTTCCCAATGTCGAAAAGATGGAATTATTGGTTAATGATTTTTTTTAGTTATGGAAACAAACCAAGAAAGTGCAAGCTGATGTCTGTGTTCACTGATATTGAGCAATACACTCCACTCATATTTGGATTTAGAAGTTTCAGAATGTATGTGACAATGGAAAGTTGTAGTTCATTGTTAGTTACGAATATGGTAATATCTACAAATAGGTGAAACATACTAATTGCAACCATTAACTTTGTATGGTACTATCCCTCTCATTGTCGTGACCCAATTAGGCAATAATGTAGCTCTTATCCGAACCAAACAACCAATCTAACACTCTACTCAACTTGGCAAAATAGTAACAACTATCAAGTATCAACTATAGAACGTTGTGATACAACAGAGTTTTTTTTTCAACTATTTAAATGGGTCCAATTCATCGATAATTTTCATCATTTGTTTTTTTGCAACTCATCAAACAAAAACAAATACAATCAACAATGGCTGCTCAACAATCTAACACTAACACTAAATCTCAATCCACTTCCGCTGCTTCTAAAGACAACGCTGTTGTCCGTGTCGGTAACGGTTATGCTGTTTCCAAATGTACTATTATGTAATAGGACTTGGTTTCGCAAGGCTAAAAACTTACAGGTCACCATCCAATGAAGTAGGTTAAATAATCGTTCTTTTCTTTTTATTATATTTACTTTAATATATTCTTATTCGACTTTACAATCGACGACGAACTCGTCCTTATCGTGTGACTACGATGTGGTAATAGCCGGTAATTACCGAGTGAATTGGTTGCCTTAAATTTTTCAATCTCTTTTTTTTTTTTCATCTCGCTTTTAAACACCATTTTTCATTCATACTCTTCTTACTATTACCACCATCACCAACACCACCAACGCACAATGCCACTAACAGAAAAGGAAGTGAACAAACTTAAAGAAACAAAAACAATTGGAATAATCGGACTTGGAGACATGGGTCTCTTATATGCCAGGCGATTCAGTCAGGCAGGATGGACAGTAGTTGGATGTGATCGTGAAGACTTGTACGACCAAACAGTTGAAAAATACCGTGATGACAAATTCAAAATCTTGAAAAATGGTCATTTAGTATCCCGTATATCTGATTACATCATTTATAGTGTTGAAGCAGAAAATATTGATAAAATAGTTTCAATTTATGCCCCATCGACAAAATTTGGTGCTATTGTTGGAGGTCAAACTTCTTGTAAAGCCCCTGAAATAGCAGCTTTTGAAAAATATCTTCCTGAAGATAATGAAATCATTTCAATTCATTCATTACATGGACCTAAAGTGGATACTACGGGACAACCATTGGTATTGATTAAGCATCGTGCAAGTGATGAATCCTTCGCATTTGTTGAATCAATTGCCTCATGTTTGAATTCTAAACAAGTGAATTTAACTGCTAAAGAACATGATAGAATAACAGCAGATACTCAAGCAGTCACCCATGCAGCATTTTTATCTATGGGTGTTGCCTGGAAACTGTCGGTGCAATATCCTTGGGAGACAGAAAGATGGATAGGTGGGATTGAAAATGCCAAAATAAATATTTCATTAAGAATTTATTCAAATAAATGGCATGTTTATGCTGGGTTAGCAATTACTAATCCTTCTGCTCATGGTCAAATTTTACAATATTCCAAATCAACTACGGAATTATTCACATTGATGATTCAAGGTAAAAAGAAGGAATTAACTGAACGGTTATTAAAAGCTAAAGAATATGTTTTTGAAAATATTAAAAATCATCATGATTTATTATTAGATGATAATATTTTACAACGATTTTCATTAAGTAAAATCCCACCTGAGGGGAAACAACCAAATTCCCATTTATCTTTACTTGCAATTGTTGATAGTTGGTATAATTTGGGTATCATTCCATATGATCATATAATTTGTTCAACTCCATTATTTAGAATATTCTTGGGTGTCACGGAATATGTGTTTTGTACTCCCGGCTATTTAGAAGAAAGTATTGATGTTGCTATCAAAGATACAAGTTTTAGAGAAGATGATTTGAATTTCACAATTGCAGCAAAAACATGGTCGAAAATTATAAGTTTTGGTAATTTTGAATTATATAAACAAGAATTCGAAGATACTCAAAAGTTCTTCCAACCTATGTTTCAAGAAGCTAATGCATTGGGTAATGAAATGATTAAAACTATCTTAGAAAGAGTCAAAGAAAGAGAGAATAATAATAATGGCAATTAGTAATTAGTTTTGTTTATCTTTATCTCTCTCTCTCTGTGTATATATGTAAATATACTTATATAAATCTGTGAATTGCTAGATACCTTTTCTCTTACAACTGCTCATCTTTAATTACATCCATTAACCAGTCTAAACCTTCAGTCAACCCTTCACCTTTAATTGCACTAGCAGCAACAATACTCCAACTTCTATCCTTCAAATCAGTTAGACTTAATGCCTGACTCACTTCAGCTGCAGTCATAGCACCAGCTTGATCTTGTTTATTAGCAAATACCAACAAGGCACTATCTTGTAATTCTTCTTCTTTCAACATTTGGTGCAATTCTTTGCATGCAGTGTCAATACGATCTTTATCAGTAGAATCAACCACGAATATAACTGCTGACGTATTGCTATAATAACACCTCCAATATGGTCTTATGGAAGTTTGTCCACCTAAATCCCATATGTTTAATGTGATATTTTTATATTTTAATGTTTCAACATTGAATCCAATGGTTGGTTTGGTGGTGACAACTTCTCCCATTTGTAAACGGTATAAAATCGTTGTCTTACCAGCACCATCTAGTCCTAATATAAGAATCCTTATTTCTTTGTCGACTCCCCATAATTTACCAAAGATGTTGGCGAAACTGAATGCTTGACCCATAGTTTTTGTGAAATATTACTAATGTTACTATAGTTAGATAGGTTATAGATTAATGAATTGTGGGTGAATATACAAGGAGGAGGTAGAAGTAGTCGTTTAATGTGAATATAATAGTAATGATGAAAATACCCAGCTGTCTAACTGTTTTCTTTTATTTAATTCTAAATGAAATGATCTGGGGGAGGTGGTGGTGAAAATAATAAATGATTTGTCAAGTTAATTTTTTTTTTTTTTTTCTTTTTTCTTTCTCTCGCTGTAAATTTTGTTGTTTTCTTTTTTCTTTTTCCGTAAAACATTTGGTGGCACTTTTTTCTCTGTTCTCTGTTGTCTCTTTTTTTGACATTCTCTTCTATTATATATAAGCAAAATTCTTGATTGCCTATTACGTCAACATTTCAATTTTACATTGCATATCACTAGAAAGTTACTAACAAAATACTTTAATATTTCATTTTATTATTGTTTATATACACATAAGTTAAATTATTCTTTTATTGTTTGGTTTTGATTTTACTTTTTTACAGTCAAGTCTACTTATGGGTTTTGGGCAACAAAGTCAGTACCTTTCTTGATGTTCTTGATCAAAGTATCTTTAGCTTCTTTAACTTGAGCTTCTTCGTATTCAGAAACATCACCAATTGGGTGGACAGTCTTGACACCATCAACACCTAAAGTGACTTTAGAGGAGAAGAAGTCAACACCTTCGTCTTTGAACAATGGAGAGTCAACAAAAGTACATTCAATGACATCCTTTTCACCAGACAAACCGTTCAAGACGGAACCAGCAAATCTGGCACCAGCTTGAGCCATGGATAAAGTGGCAGAACCAGCACCATCTTTAGCTTGAACAACTTCGTCACCACCGAATTGGATTCTGTGGACCAAAGCGTCTCTGACTTCACCGGTCAAGTTCTTGTGGACGGTTTGAGACAACAATGGGACAATGGTAACACCAGAGTGACCACCGACAACTGGGATGTTTTCGTTGACTGGGTTGGTGTTGGCAACTTCAGAAACGAATCTGGAAGCTCTCAAGATATCCAAGGTGGTGACACCAAACAATTTCTTTGGGTTGTAAACACCTTTAGATTTGAAAACTTCGGCAACAATTGGGACGGTGGAGTTGACTGGGTTGGAAATGATACAAACAGCAGCGTTTGGAGCATGTTCAGCAGCAGCCTTAGCCAAGTCTCTAACAATTGAGGCATTGGTGTTGAACAAATCGTCTCTGGTCATACCTGGTTTTCTTGGAACACCAGCTGGGATAACAATGACATCAGCACCAGTCAAAGCTTCTGGTAATTGATCTGGGTTGTAACCTTTGACAGTGGAGTTGGTTGGAACGTGGGAAACATCAGCAGCGACACCTGGAGCACCTCTGATATCGTACAAAGCCAAATCAGTGACTTTATGGTTCAATTTCAACAACAAAGATAATGGTTGACCAATACCACCACCAGCACCCAAAACGGCGACTTTGTAAGCGTTGGAAGCGGAGGAAGAGAAGGATCTAGTTGCAACTTTGGATAACATTATTTGGAATAGTTAAAAGCAATTGACTTTAGAATAAATCAAAAAAATCAAAAAAGAAAGAAAGAAAGAAAAAGTAGAAAAATTTCAGGAGAAGTGAGCAAAATTGGTTATTCTTATAAAAAAAAGTCAAAAAAAAAAAATTTCGTTCGACCGGAAGATTGTGAATTAGGTGAGAGACTGTGTGAGAGAGACTGTGAAAAAAAAAATTAATTAGTTAGTTAGTTAGTTCTCCAGATTTCGCTTCCTTAAAGGGAGTTAGGAATTCGCTTTTTTTTGTTGTCAACAACCAATCAAATTGCAGGATTGTTGCTAAACACCAGAAAAAAAATAAAATCACTCACTAATAATAATTTTTTTTTTGTTGCCGAGCTTGCAGCCACAAACTCCGAAATTGTGGGTGTGTTCTCTATGGTCTCAACTACCCACATGGTGGAGTTGATTGTATAAACGTTGTGGATTGTTCTACTCTTGGAATATTAATTTAGATCATTAATATGGACTACAATTAGGTAATATAGGAGAGTGGACTATAGACGTTCACTGTTGATCAATTGATGCCTATAACTCTGAGACCAGTGTCAATTGAATGACTACAACTACTAACTCTCTTGGTTAAGCCTTCCAATGGTCAATTGAAACCAGCATGTTAAAATACCTGTAGTAATTTTATGTGGTTGTGTTATCTCCCAAACACATTTCTCTATCCTGCATATTTTCCTGTACTCACTGCAAAAAAAATAAAAATAAAACGCACACAACAAAATGAAAACATAAACATAGAATTCATCTTCATTCCACGTATATATCTACCACATCATGTCAAAGTTAGAACAACCAGAGGAACATTCGATGGATATACCTCGTGTGGCAGCCATTGATTTACCATTAAATGTGAAAAATGTCGATAAAGCAATCAACATGCTTGGAGGAGAACCATTTATTCGAGCATCGATGAGGGATAACCAACCTTTGGAATTACGATTACGTAAAGATCCATTCCATCATCCTATACAAGCACTGGTATCTACTAATGAACGAATACTATTAAAAATTAAAATCCCCAAGAAAAGTCTTCCGAAAAATGCGTCTTCTTTACCTGTTCGTGAATTAATCAGAATCAATAATGAAGATACGTCTACTCCGAGTGAAAAAATCCAACCGGTGGCTATTATTGATAAGACGTATCTGTTTAAAGCTATGAGTGATTTCCAAGTATCTACAAAGAATAATCAATTTGTACAACGATTCAATCAACTCGCGTTTAATTATAGTAAATATGAAGATATCACGAAATTTGTCGATGATCATGGTGGGTTGGATAATTATGTTGATATCGATGACAAATATTTCCAAAATAAAGATCATCAATTGATCCCACCTCCAATATTATCACCAATTAGATTTCCTTATGATTATAAGTATCAGAAAAACCCCAGCACATCTACCATCAAGGGTGAACGTGGTGAGTTGAAAGTGATTTCCAAAAAAGATCGTCAGAAATTACATACATTGTTAATTGATTACAACACCCCGATTCCAACTGAACCTGTGAAAGAAATCAAAGAAAAATGGGCAAAATTAGAAAAGGAAAAGGACAATTTGGATGTTGAAAGTGCTGATTATTTCTTGCTTAAATGTATTAATCGTTTGAAAGAATTATTTGATGCTAAACCCATTTGGAATAGAAAGCAATTGGTGGATATTGTTGATGAAGATCTCAAAAGATATATTAAATATGCGTTACCTTATGTCACATTTATTTATCGTAGTGGACCATGGAGATTCTGTAATATCAAATATGGTGTTGATGTAATTCATGATTCTAAATATTGGCTACATCAAACTGAATATTTCAGGGTTCTAGGTTTAAAAGATGTCGTTATACCAGAAAAAGAAGGAACTAAGAAAGTCATTCCGCCAACATTAATTGATGCCAACCCCAAAATTGAAATATCTGAACATTTGTTATTCGATGGGGTGAATGTACCTTCCGTGACAACTTTTCAAATTGGAGATATTTTGGATGAGGATATAGCTGAAGTGTTGAATAATCACCAAGAACGTATGGGTGATGAATTCTTAAGAGACACGTGTGATAGTCAAGATGGATGGGTGAATAAACAAACAATGGAAGTTATACGAGGAATAATGAGGTATAAATTGGGTCAATTGGTGAAGGATGGTTTAATTGAACAAACCAAGATTCAAAAGATTATATTTACTGATTATACTAATAAAGATCGAGAGGGACAAGAAGAAGACGAGGAGGAGGAGGAAGGTGACGTTGGACCAGAAGAAGAAGAAGAAGAAGGAGATGATGATGATGAAGAAGAAGGTGTAACTCAATTGGATATACAAGAAGACGATGATGTGAATGAAGATGTTAATGAAAGAGATATCATTGACAAGCTAGGTGAATTAGGAACTGATACATCCAACAGGTTGAGTAAACTTGTAGGGTTCATTAAACAGGATAGCATAGAAAATCAAGATGTATAGTTTATGTTTATTTGTTTTTTGAACAAAATGACACGCATTCTAGTAAACACGTAATAAACAACAAAAAAAAAAATAGAATACAAACAGAAAACCAAAACGAAAACGAAAAAAAAATTAAAAATTTCAATCCCAACTACAACTACAATAATACTAAACAACAATCTATTCCCATAGATACCAATAAGAAAGATGACCAAGGCTACAGAAACAGGATTGACATTATTTGCATTATCAGCAATCTATTTTGCCCTTCTTACTGGTGTGATTCCAACACCTGTTAAAATACATGATGAAATATTACCATACTTGCCATGGTGGGGTTTAGTCACTTTTGGATCATACGCTTTGTTCACATTAGGTTGGGGTATTGTTACTTTTAAAGATAAGGAACATAAATATAGAGAATTGAAAGTTCAAATTGAAGAAGCTAAACAATTTTACAAATCTAAAGGTATTGACTTGGACTAAGAAAATTAAATAAATAAATAAATAAATGATAGTTATTGAATATGTTTACTATATGGAATAGTCTAAAGAATATATATATGTAATTCTAAATTTATTGAGATGGTTGAGATTGTTGAGATTGTTGGGATTGTTGTAATTCTAGTAATCTCTTCTTTTCTTTTAATTTCTTTTCAGTTTCAGCAAACACTCTGATTGAAACAGGAACATTACCCCAAGTGTCATCACCTTGTTGTTTTTGACCCAATTCAATTTCTTGATCGGATAGATTTGCCAAACTTAAAGGATAGTTTTCTCTTTTTAAATGTTTTAAAGGTGGATGGAAATCTTCTGGCCATCTACCACCTTTTTCAGTTAATTTTTTAGCAGCTAAATTTCTCTTTTCATTCCAATCTTTAATATCTTCATCAAATAATTCCCAAACACAATTAATACATCCACTCATACAACAATTATCTGGTTCGGGTGGCTTATCAGGTACGTTCACTCCAGCTATATTTCTTGGTTCTCCACGTAAAATTCTACTTGATGATTGTCTATCTTCTCCCTTAATTCTCCCTCCAAACACTCGTGCTATTTTTTCTTCAGCACTGATTGATGGATCAATGGTATAATTCCCATAAAACCTCGTCTTGGTATGTGCTTTCAATTTAATCAAATCCAGTGGTGTCATAAGACTGGCTTCGATTGGATGCTGAGGATGAGTCGGGGTACGAAGAACAAGATCGTAAAAGGAATATTTCTTTCGAGTGGCATTGGAAACAGGTTTAGCTTTGACTGGTCTCGACGACGATGATGACGTACTAGTTATAGTAGCTAGTTGTCTTCTAAATATTGTATTATATCGTGTGATCATTATTCTTTCATTGCTGAGAGAGAGAAGAAGAAGAAGTAACTGATCGATCTTAGCGAATTATTTTTTTCTTACTTTTTTTTTTTTCTTTTTTTGTATGACAATTATAAATTTCTTTTTATTTTTTGTGTTCCATTGTTTGTGGGGGAGGAGGACAAACTAATGTCGCGATGTCGTATGGATATATCCTATGTCGTATAATTGCTTTATACAGTTTGTATATCAATGGCTTTTAAAGCTTCATCAATACTTAAGAAAAACCCTTTACCCAAAGTTGAAGATATCAAAGAAGAAGATAAGTTGTTCAAATCAGAATTTGAACTAGCCCTCTTGTATAATGGTCTATTATCTTGATCTTGAAACGAATCATTAATTAATTGAATAATTCCTGATTTTTTCAATTTATCTCGACATTTGACGTTAGTAGACACTCTCGTAAAACAGACTTGAATCTTATCTTTTTCAATGTATCGTTTGATTATTTCATATAATGTTTGAGTGGCGGCAGAATCTAAATCTTTCATTCCTTTACAATCAAAAATTATGGATTTAATGGATTTTAAATCTTTTGTGGATGGTTGTGAAGGATGTACTAATAATGATCCATATCGTTCAATTCGAACTAGTTTACTCCTAAGATCTCCAACGTTGGCGAAATTTAATGGTTCTGGGATCTTGATAATTAAAACTCCTTCGATTTCTTCAATCTCAGCTACTAGGTTGTTATATTTATCCACTTCATTATTATTGTCATTACCAGTATCAGCAACAGCATCATCATCGTTGTTGTTATCACTGTTGTCATTATTATTATCATCATGAATATCACCGGTTTCTTCGTCTTCTTCTAATTCATCATTCTTTTGAAATGTGGTGAAACTTTCTTCAATCAAAGCATCAGCATCTCTAAATGCCGAAGTATGAGGAACTCTACCTAATATTTGTATTCTTGATCTTGAACTATGTTTAATGATTCTTACAATGGCAATAATAACACCAAGACAAACACCAGCTTCAGCACTCCAAAATAAAGTTGCCAAAAATATCACTCCAAACGTAGCCAATTCATCAAATCCTCTAATATTCCAATAAAACATTAAATCAGAAGGTACCTCTTGTAAAACAGTTATTCCAATGATAGTTGTAGTCAATGCCAATACACATTCTGGTAAATAATATAAATAAGGTAATAAATAAAACAAAGCAATTATACTTGATCCTGCCATGATTAAACCTGCCATGGGTGAAGTGGCACCTGCTATTATGTTAATTTTGGATCTCCCAAGAGCACTAAATGATGGTAATCCACCAAATATCCCCACAATGAAATTGATCATTCCTAATGCAACTAATTCACGATTGGAACTGACATTATAATTATATTTAGCACCCAATGCTTTAATGGCTGTGGTGGAATCAAAATACCCTAATATGGTACATAAGAAACTCGTGGTGAATACATGTTTATAAAGACCAATTTTGGAAATATCAAATGGATTTTGTAATTTGAATTTACTATTTTTTGGTGTGATATCACCCACGATTTCGATTCCTTTTAAAGTATCCCATTTGTTATCCCAACATAAATAGGTACTCACAACAACCATTAATAATAATTCTGGTAAATAAATTGCTTGTTTTTTATTGTATTTGTTAACCAAAACATCCTTGATGTATCTTGTAACCATGACAATAACCAATGTTATACCTGATACCATCAACGTAAATAAATGGGTTTGATCGTAATATCTGAAAATAAATAAAATCTTATCCATGGTGGTGACATGAGGTTGTGTAGCAGCCAATTTATCCAACCCCAACTCAGTGCTCAATTCATTAATAATCATAATCAACCCAATTGCAGCAATAAATCCTTTTAATAATGCCCTGCTTAATATATTATCCAAATACCCTAATCTGAAAACTCCAGCCCCGAGTAAAACTCCACTTAGACAAAAAGTCAAACATGAAGAAATCTCCAATTGTGATAATTCCAGATATTTCAGTTCATGAATAATTAATTCAATGGCTTGACCATAGATTAAAGCTGTTGAAGGAGATGGACCAACCACAAGTATAGGCATTGTTCCAAGAATAGCATAGATTATAGAACTTATAATCATGGCGTATAATCCACTAGTTGGTGATAAATGAGCTAATGATGTGGCAATTGACATAACTAGTGGGATTTGAAAAGATGCTAATGATAATCCTGCTAATGTATCACCGAGAAATGCTTGTTTGAAATTATAATTAGGTAACCAATTTAATATCGGGATATAATATGCTAGATATGCATAAACATTGAAATTCGACCCTCTCCCTCCTCCCCCTCCTCTTTTGGTGTTGTTATTATCAGAATTTTGATCACTCGATTGAAGTTTGTTGTATAATTCAAAATCCAAAATTGAAAGACTATCATTGTTGTGATGTGGTTGTTGATAATTGTTAGGTGTACTAGAATGTTTCATATAACTATCTAAGACTTGATCATTAAGACTATTTGAACTTTTCCAACTTCGAATAGAACTACTTGAAGGAACAGAAAGTAATGGGGGTCGATTACTGATATTTGTTCTTGAAGAAGGTCGTGGAATACTTTCATACCTTAATGAACTTGAAGGATTTGGATGACTTGGTATTAATCTTGAAGCTTCATCGGGCATTGTAGTGTTGAATGAATGTTGAGTTGTTGTGGTGGATGTTGTTGTTGATGGAAAGAGTTGTAAATTGTTGTTGTAGTTGAGGGGATTATTGTTGTTGGTGATGTGGGGTTTTATTCAAGTGGTCTAATTTTAGTTCTTTATTCCTTGGAACCGATCTTTTTGACGTCATAGATCATAATTTGGGAGAATGTGCACGACCAAAAAATATGATCTCTCCTTTGTATGTGTATATTAAGTTTATTGCTTCCAAATTTGTATAGACAATAATGGTTTGTAATCAACTCCCACATGGCTATGGAAGTACAAGGGATTCGATTACAAGTGGTTGCTTTCATATAATAGTAAAGACTGATAATTTAATACGTTTAGAAATTATGAGAAGAATTTCACTCAAGAAATCCACCAATTCTAGAAGAAATTCCTGAGATATCAGAAGTTACATAGGATGTATATTTCTTGTGTGGTAAACTGTCACTTGCTCATGTCAAACTAATAGTTTTCATTAACTCTAAGTCAACCACGTTTAGTCCTTGTCATATTATTCTCCAATTGGTAGCTCAAACAAGGAAAATATTCCTTAACTAAAAGAAGAAAAAAAACCAAAAAAGTATAAAAAAAGACAATTCCAAAAGAAATTTCTTACTTTCATCGATTTCTTTTGATGTTCTGGAAAAACCAAGGAGAAATATTGGACACGCCTTAGATAAGGAGATGAGATGAGATAGAAAAAAAAAGTATATATTGTATATTTGTTTGTATGTGTTTCGGAAATGTGTTGTACATGACTACTTGAAAAAAAAATGCAACATTAATATATCGGATTAAATGAGATGGAACAAAAAATAATGAAAAAAAGAAATATTATTTACGGAGAAGTGTATCTATCTGACATCTAGTAGTAGTTTAGCTACTTGGAAGTGTATATGTCTATTCACGTGGATGGTTTGTCATTGGTGTATTTCTAGAATTAGGATATTTCTTTTTTTCTTACCAGATTTAACAATGAAGAAAAGCTTAATAAGTCAGAATTGAATATAGTTGGTAACCAATATCATTCTCGAATGGTTAGAAACCCACGTAGAAAGAATAAACGATCGAGGAATGGGTATACATATTGCCCGTTTGTTTAGTCAAGGTAAAGAGGAATTGATCTGGTGTAATAATAATACGAATAATACGAAATAACAATAATATTTAATTTTATTTTTTTCTATTATTTAATTCGGTAAGGATATATAGAGAGAGAGGGTTTTTGTTACCCAATAGTTTATTAGGATATGTGTTCTTGACGTTTTACATAGATAAACCTTGTCTTGTGAGCATATGTAGATAATTATGAGTGTCGAAGTTGTCATATTACTGAATTGACATGGACATTAGTATTTTTCAAAAAGTTATTTTGGACAAGAAAATTATCAGAATTATAATATTAGTTATTGTTTTGGTTATTTTAAAAATGAATGCCGAGAAATATCTTTAAGACTTTGAGAATAATAAATTGTACATTAAAAAATTAATTAGATATTAAAAGTTAATATTAAGAAATCTCGCAACCTTTTTTTGTCCTTTATTTTGCAACCACGTGGGTACCTCAATTGTATTATGTAAGCACTAAAATTAATTAAATAAATAAAAAAATTTTCAATTCTTTTTCCTTATCGCCAGTTTTTATCATTTTAATAATTTTACCCCATTCTACAGGTATGTTATGTACCCCAAGAGAAGTCATCTTTTGTCAACACAATGCCCATTTTAGAGCCCTTTCTCTCCCTCGCCTTTGCCCTCACCCCGCTCTCTCTCTCGGTGTTTTTCACTTTCAATTGCTTTCGATTTCATTTTGCCGTATCCATATAATATCAAAAGTTAGATTTGAAATTTCTGCTAACAATTCAATACCAAGACAAAAAAAAATTAACGAGTAATTTATTTTAAAGGATTTATTTATTATCCTATTGTGACACAATATCAACTCACACGTGGCAAACGTCTTAATTCGCTTTAGTGGAAGAAAAGTCTGGAAATGTAATCTCTTGCGAGTTATTGATAAACTTTTTTTTAGTAGTGGTAAAGATTATTTCTGTTTATTTATTAATTATTAAATAATTACTACTTCATTTGTTCTTTCTCCTCCGTTTTTGTATTCTTCTTTCTCTCCCAATTGGGCATTGTGGTAGTGTGATCGTTAGCTCTCTGTAAGGAATAGCATGGGGAGGACCAACGGTGGGAAGAAATTTCATGTGTGATTAAATATTAGTGTATGCATACTAAACTAATAGAAGTTTTTGTAAGTTTCTTTCTTTTTTTTTATCTGCTATTTGCCACTTAGTAAGATTACATGATATACTTCCACGGCTGTAGCAACGGCGATTTGTTACATTTTTTTATTTTACAATGGTTACAGCCACAACCTCATTCCTTTTGTTCATTCCTCGTCGTCTTTTATATTTGTTCATTTACATGTGCAAATGTTGATAAGGAATAAGATTCTTCTTAAAAAACAGGGGATAAAAAAAAGAGGAGAAGGTGGGATACAAGGAGACAAAGGGAGGGAGGGACAAATCAAGAGAGGAGTTTAGGTATCCATTATCCATTATTATTTTATTTACTATCCTTGAAATTATTTTCTTGATATAGAAAGAAAGAAAAGAAGATTAAGCTCGTGTTTTTTTTTTTCCTTTTATTTTCTTTTGGGGTCCCACGTTTTCTGTGCAATTATACACTCACTAACATATAAAATATAATATTGTGTTATACTAGCGCAAGACGTATTACTTAAAGTTTATAAGTAATATGTAGTAAGTGTTAAGTGTAAGTATATGTAGGTTGAGTTAATTATATTCTTGTCTCCATTTTGTTTGTTTTATGAAATCAAAAGACAAGGAGTGACACGGATAAAGAAAAGTAATACTTACGATCCGCAAAATTTTCAAAAAGAAATTAGGCGTTCTCTTTCTCTACTGATATTGCAACATTCAATAAATACAATCTGTTACTTTTCTCTTACTGTTCCATAAATTGATACACACAAACTGTCACCTTCAGATTGACTTTTTTAGAAACAAATGCTTTGTGTTTGACTGCTCTTCCAGCCTCTCCTTCTCTCACTCTCTCCGTGTGGAAATATCAAAACATAAAAGACAGAAACCAAAAAAATCAAACTTATTGGAATTATTCTTGGTTGCAATTTGGCTCTAGCTTTTAGGCTTTGAATTAGCCAGTACAGAAATCTATAAAACTTGTTTGAAATGAAATAATCTTGGCAATAATAAGAACCCTCAATCGATCTTTTTAATTTTTACTTGACGGAGTAGAATGTGAAACGAGATGGTTTGATCATGTAGAAATGAGATTGACAATAGTCAATATTTAGAATAATTAATTGCATATAGCAACAATAAACGAAGAAAAAATAAAGATGAATTTTAGGTCTCTCTCTATGTTACAAGAACAATGGAAGGAGGTGGGGATTTTGAATCTATTACCCATTGTCCTTTTGTTGTTGTTGTTGTTGTTGTGGTGATGGTTCTTATTCCTATTTGGGAGTCGCTACCAATGAGTGTCATTTAAAATTTGAAAAAAGAAATTGTGGTTGCTACGATTTTACAATACGACACCAATAGTCAGAAGAGAGAAAAAAAAAAGAAAGAAACGAAATTGCAACCAATTCAAATCATCCTCTTATTACTACACGCCTGATAAACTGATAACCATTAGATGTCAAAGCAATAATTGAAATTAATCCTCGTGGGTTCGTTTTTCTAATTTATTTTGAAATTCTAATACAGGACAAAAGTATTTTACTTTAGACATTGAAGCATTGCCTTGCCAAGAAAGTAATCAATTAACTGCGTCCAATTTCCGTGCCGTGTATTCGTACCAAAATAAAATACCCGCTTCGTAGTAAAACCAATACCAAGAAAAAAAACACAACAATTAAGCTAAGAAAAAAAAGGAAAATAAAATGTTTGGCTTTTTTTTCTTGGAACCAAAAGAAAAAAAAATTAAAAAATAATAAAATTTATTATTGCAAAAAAATTAAACCAAAAAAAAAAAAAAAAGTTTCTTCCTAAAAAGAAGAAAACGTTGTTTCAAGGAAATGCAATTAAACAATGTAAGTTGATTTATATTCCTGGTAACATTATTTTATTGATCTACTACTATTTCTCTTCAACCCGCCCTCCCTACCTACTTCTTTTTTGGAATATAAATATTGCAATAATTTCTTAAAAATTATTTTTCATCTTTTTTTAATTTTATTTTACTTCTCTATTAATATCAACCTTATAAAACTAATTGCATATTCAATCACATAGCCACATATATTTCTACTACAATAAACAATGGCTTTACATCAATTTGATTATATCTTCGCAATTGCGATGATTTTTGCATTCTTAGATGCTTGGAACATTGGTGCCAATGATGTCGCCAATTCCTTCTCCTCATCTATTTCTTCTAGATCTTTGAAATATTGGCAAGCCATGATCTTAGCTGCCATTTGTGAATTCTTGGGTGCTGTCTTGGTCGGTTCAAGAGTTTCAGATACCATCAGAAATAAAATTATCAATGTTAACGTTTTCGCCGATTCTCCAGCTGTTTTGATGTTGACCATGGCCTGTGCTTTGGTTGGTTCTTCTACTTGGTTGACTATTGCTACTTCTATTGGTATGCCAGTTTCTACTACCCATTCCATTGTTGGTGCCGTTATTGGTGCTGCCATTGCTGCTAAAGGTGGTAACAACATTGTTTGGGGATGGAAGGGTGTTTCCCAAATCATTGCTTCTTGGTTCATTGCCCCAGCTATTGCTGGTGGTTTCGCTACCATCATCTTTTTGATTTCTAAATTCGCTGTTTTGGAAATTAAAAACCCAAGAACTTCTTTAAGAAATGCCATGTTGTTGGTCCCAATCTTGGTCATGACTGCTTTCAGTATCTTGACTATGTTGATTGTTTGGAAAGGTTCTCCAAAATTGAAGTTGGGTGACTTGCCAGCTGGTACTGTTGTTGCTGCTATCTTTGGTACTGGTGGTGTTGCCACTGCTGTTTACATGCTCTTCTGTTTCCCATACTACAGAAGAAAGTTGGTTCACGAAGATTGGACTTTGAAATGGTACCACGTCTTTGTTGGTCCAATCTACTGGTTCAAATCTAATGATGATATCCCACCAATGCCAGAAGGTCACCAATTGACTCAAGATTTCTACAGAGGTAGAAGATACGATGAAGCCGGTAACTTGATTGAATTGGCTCCAGCCGGTGCCGAAGGTGCTAACGCTGCCAATACCACTGATGCTGATAACATTGAAACTGCTGAAGACTCCAACTCTGATGGTGAAAAGACCTCTGCTGTTGTTAGAAACCACACTGTTAACTCCGATTCTGAAAAACAAACCCCAACTGCTCCAGGTACTATTGCCTTCACTGGTGACAACTCTAGATGGCCAAACAAATACCCAGCTTACTGGAAATTGATTAAAGAAGGTCCATCCAACTGGCCATTAGTTCTTTTCTTGATCTTCACTCACGGTATTAGACAAGATATCATTGCTAACCAAGCTGGTTCCAAAGACGCTTTAGCCGGTAACATCCACCAAATGCACACTGCTTCCAAATACTACGACAACAAAATCGAATACATGTACTCCTTGTTACAAGCCATGACTGCTTGTACCATGTCTTTTGCTCATGGTGCCAATGATATTTCCAATGCCACTGGTCCATTAGCTACTGTTTACTTGGTTTGGACCACTAACACCATTGCTTCTAAAGCTGAAGTTCCAGTTTGGGTCTTGGTTTACGCTGCTTCTGCCTTGGTCATTGGTTTGTGGACTTACGGTTACCACATCATGGCTAACTTGGGTAACAAATTGATCTTACAATCCCCAGCTAGAGGTTTCGCCATTGAATTGGGTGCTGCTATTACTACCGTCATGGCTACTCAATTGAAAATCCCTGTTTCTACTACTCAATGTGCCGTTGGTGCCACTGTCTTTGTTGGTTTATGTAACAGAGAATGGAAATCCGTCAACTGGAGAATGGTTGCTTGGTGTTACTTGGGTTGGATCTTCACTTTGCCATGTGCTGGTTTGATTGCCGGTCTCTTGAACGGTATTATCTTATACTCTCCATCTAAAGGTGGTATTTATACCTTGAGTTAATCATTCATTATCATTACTTCTTAATATCTTATTAGTTTGCGTTTTAATTTTTTTTTGTGAGTGTGTGTTGCATTAAACAAAGATTTTATATAGAAAAACAAAAAAATTTAACATAAAACCTATTCTTTCGGTAAATTATATTTGTTATTCTTTCATTCTTTTCTTTATATAGAGTATTATTACTTGTATATTCAGCATTACATATTGTGTGGTTTTTTAATAGATGAAAAAAAAATTGTGTTTTCTTAAATTATCATGATATTATATCTCTTACAACTTAAGATCTCGGAATTATTACTATCCGCATTAAGTCCGAGACCAACAAAATAGGCTTAGTAATTTTTTTGATCCCACATACACTACCTCCCACGATCAACGACCCAAATTCAAAAAAATTTACTTTCTTGTGAATTTAATCCACAAACATTGTCAACTTTCTTTTTCCTTGTTTTTTTTTTTTGGGTTGTCTACAAATATCAATTGCTAATCAATCACTAACAATGGCTTCAAATCCACCAGGTAAATGTTGTGCTCAAGGTACTTATCATGAAGGTACTCCAATTGGAACCCATGAAACCCACTTTGGTTTAAAAACCTACGTTGTTGGAAAATCATCCCCTAATATCGTTGTCATTTTAACTGACGTTTATGGTAATGAATTCAACAATGTTTTGTTAATTGCTGATGAAATCTCCAAAAGTGGTTACCAAGTGTTGATTCCAGATATCTTGAAAGGAGATCCAATTGCTGAAGGTGCCGATATTCAAAAATGGTTATCTAACCACACTGCCGATATCACTTCACCAATTGTCAATTCTTTCTTGCAACAAGTTAAACAAGAATTGAAACCTAAATTCTTGGGTGGTATCGGATACTGTTTTGGTGCTAAATATGCTGTGCAAAACTTGTCTTCTTCTGGATTCTTAGATGCTGCAGCAATTGCCCATCCTTCTTTTGTTAGCATTGAAGAAGTTAAAGCTATCAAAAGACCACTCATCATTAGTGCTGCTGAAACTGATTCTATCTTCACTCCTGAATTAAGACATCAAACTGAAGATGAATTGAGTAAATTGGATGGTGTTAGATATCAAGTTGATTTGTTTTCAGGAGTTACCCATGGATATGCTGTTAGAGGGGATATCAAGGATCCTGTTGTTAGATACGCCAAGGAAAAAACATTGACTGATCAATTGTGTTTCTTTGAAAGTGTCCAATCCTTGAAATCAAATTTATAGATTCTTTAGATGTAGAGTTACAATAAGACAATTAAAGTTTAAAGGCGTGTTTTTATGGTGGGGAGAGGAGGCAATTGACGGAGTTGGACCTCCATGCGCATGGAATTCAAATTCCGCTTATTTATCCCTTATTCTCTGTGGCACCACCACAAAAAAAAAAATTGGAATATAAAAAACGTCAAATAATTGGATTCGTCAATTGCAATTATTTCTTCTTTCCATCCCTTTCACATCATTAAACAAAATAATGAGTTCTGAAAAGAAGGAAGTACCATTAAAGGTTGGTGGTGACGTATCATCCACCACTGCAAGAAAACGTCTTAACTATATTGGTTTGCTTTTGACAGCATTAATCTTATTCACTGCTGGTTATTTATCTTATCATCACAATCAAGATGGTGATGAACAAGCTGCTGAAATATTCAAGGGTTTAGTTCAGGATTCTCCACCACCACCACCACATAATCCAGATTCATTGTGTCCAATTGTTCCTAAAATTGACCCAACTAAACATCTCACTAATCCTGACACTTTAAACTATATCTTTACCAATAAGAAATACCATAAAAAAATCCAAAACAATTTATCGGGAGCAGTGAAAATTCCTACTGAAATATATGATGATATGGAGAATCCTGAATCAATTGAATCATTACATGACTTGTATAAGTTAGATTCCAGATGGAAACCATTTGAAAAATTTCATAAATATTTACGTCATACCTACCCATTGATTCATGAACATTTACATTTGAAAAAAATCAATAAACTCGGATTGGTTTATACTTGGAAAGGTAAAGACTCCTCCAAAAAACCAATCATGTTGGCTGCTCATCAAGATGTTGTTCCTGTACCTTTGGAAACTGTTGATCAATGGACATACCCACCTTTCTCGGGAGAATTTGATGGGGAATTGATGCATGGACGTGGTGTTAGTGATTGCAAGAATTTATTAATGGGTTTAATGAATACAATTGAATTGTTATTACATGAAGGTAAATTCAAACCACAAAGAACTATCGTTTTAGCATTTGGTTATGATGAAGAAGCGGCTGGTCAAGGTGCTCAAGAAATCAACAAATATTTAGTTAAGAAATATGGTCGTGATTCTTTCTTGCAAATTATTGATGAAGGTGACGAAGGATATGAAGCAATTGAAGGTGTTAAATTTGTTTTACCTGCAACGGGAGAAAAGGGACATTTAAATTCCGTGATTGAATTATTCACTCCTGGTGGACATCTGTCAGTACCTCCAAAACATACATCTATTGGAATTATTGCTCAATTAATCACCGAGATTGAAAATAATGATTTCAATCCAATTTTAACTAATGCAAATCCAGTGTTGGGTCAATTATATTGTCTTGCTGAACATTCTCCATTGTTGGATAAATCACTCAGGAGTGATATTTTGAAAGCACAAATTGATGAAAATGCAAATAAAAAAGTTGTTGAATACTTAACATCCAATAAGCAAACGAAATTCTTGATTCAATCTTCGCAAGCTGTTGATATCATTCAAGGTGGTGCTAAATCAAATGCTTTACCTGAACATGTATCCGTCTTGGTAAACACTCGAATTGCAGTTGAAGAAAGTGTTTCTTCAGTAGTTGAGAAATTCAAGCAAAATGTATTAACCATAGCTGAGAAATTCGACCTTGGATTTGTCTTAGATGGTAAAGAAGTCAGAGCTATACACAAAGATAAAGGATATTTCAATTATACTTTAGTTGAACAACTTGAACCAGCTCCAGTAAGTCCAATAAATGGAGAAAGTTGGAACGTATTTGGAGGGTCATTACGTTATTTGTTTGAAGATTTAATCTTCCCTCGTTCAAATGATACTTTCGTCGTGGCTCCCTTCTTGACTACTGGTAACTCTGATACAAAGAGTTATTGGGATTTAACCACAAACATCTATAGATACCAACCTAGTCTTGGTATTAAAGATAACAATATTCATAGCGTTGATGAAAAAGTATTGTTTGAAGGTCACTTACATATTATTGGTTATTATTATTTCTATTTACAATTGTTAGATAGTTACGAAGATTTTTAAAAATGTGTATAACTTCAATACATAGTCGTTGATTATTTGTAAAATCACGACATTTTTAAGAAATGTCCTTCCCCCATGTGTCGATGTCGCAAAGTAATTTCCATTAGTTTTTGTTTCTTTTTTTTTTTTTTTTCACCAGTATTTTTTTTTTTTAAACCTATAAATATCTCATCACATCAATACCAGTAACATCATCACCGATTCGAAGGAACAACCATTCAACAAAAATGCACGGAAGGAGTCAAAATTCAATTAAACTAATAGCCGGGAATTCTCATCCTGAACTTTGTGAAAGAATCTCTGCCAAATTATCCATACCCGTGGCCAGAATTGGTGCTTTCCAATACACCAATCAAGAAACAGCCGTTGCTGTAGGTGAATCCGTTAGAGATGAAGATGTCTATATTATTCAAACTGGATGTGGTGATGATAAAATCAATGATTTTATAATGGAATTACTCATGATTATAAATGCATGTAAAGTAGCCAGTGCAAGACGCATCACTGTTGTTATACCTAGTTATCCATATGCTAGACAAGATAGAAAAGATAAATCTCGTGCTCCTATCACCGCCAAATTAATTGCTAATTTATTACAAACTTCAGGGTGTAATCATGTGATAACTATGGATTTACACGCATCTCAAATCCAAGGGTTCTTTAGAGTGCCTGTTGATAACCTTTATGCTGAACCATCAGTGTTAAGATATATTGAAGAAAATTATAATGTGAAAGATATAATCATGGTATCCCCAGATGCAGGTGGTGCTAAGAGAGTGGCTTCTTTGGCAGATAAATTGGATATCCAATTTGCATTGATTCATAAAGAAAGACAAAAAGCAAATGAGATTTCAAGAATGGTCTTGGTTGGTGATGTCAAGGATAAAATTTGTATCTTGGTTGATGATATGGCTGATACTTGTGGTACTTTATGTAAAGCTGCTGACGTCTTGTTAGAAAATGGGGCTAAGAAAGTCGTTTGTATGGTGACTCATGGGATTTTTTCAAATAATGCTGTGGAAAGATTGAACAAGTCAAATATTGAAAAAGTTGTCTGTACAAATTCTTTGCCAATTCAAGATAAAATGGATCAATGTGATAAAATAGAAATGATGGATATAAGTTCTACTTTAGCTGAAGCTATTAGAAGATTACATAATGGGGAAAGTGTCAGTTATTTATTTAACAACGTCCCGGAATAGCAATGATACTATTGATAAATTTAAACTTTGTTGATTACGTTTACTTACCTCTGTATATAGACGATATACATATACTCATACATTTATACATTTATACAAACACCTGCAGTTAGGTCTTTTCTTCATCTGCTTCAATCATGTACCAAGTAACTCCAACACTTAATTGGAATGGATTGGTTTCTAAACTAGCAAAATTTTCTTCTTTCACTTTATTCTCGATGATTTTCCTAACTCTACCAATAAACCAATCTTTACCAATAGTTTCATTGGTGGTTTTCAAGAAATAATGTGGAGCTCCAATATTAAATGCAGCCCATGGTTGGAATTTCTCATCGTTATTATTGCTATCACCACCATTACTTTCAACGGCATCATTTACTGGACGATCGATTCTTGTTGGCAAAAACAAAACTAAATCGTTTTCTTGGAATCCATTTAATGTGATTTTGTTATTAAACTTGTGCATCAATTTCTTCATTTCTTGTTCTTTGACTTTATTTTCTTTAGTTTGACGCTTGGCAAAACCTTCAACATCTCTAAATCTTTTTGCAATGGCATTCAAGAAGAATTTCGTATTATTAGTACTATCCTCTTGTAATTGAACGTTTGTCTTGAATTCTAATGTGTTTAAAAACTTTTCAAATTTGTTTCCATTATCAGTATCAAACTTGAACATGTCATTAAACACCTGGATCAACTTTAATGATTGGTCGTGATACCTATCAACAGCAGAATCACTTTCATTACCCGAGGAGTAACTTTCCGGTAATATTGAACTCAATGGAGGGATATCTGAAACCCAACTCATCTCTTTTTCAATATCTTCAATAACTTTCGAGCTTGGAGCATCAACGGATATTATCAGGAAATCTTCATCACCTGGTGCACCTCCACCACCACCACCACCTGTACTACCAGTTCTTCCTCTGGATTTCAAACCTTTGACACGTCTGATCTTGTAAATATTGTCTTCTTTAACCAACAATAATCCCATTGATTCCAATACGAAACAATACTCCAAAAAGTACTGGAAAATCTCTTGGATTACTCGTTTGATATCATTCATTAGGTTGATAATCACATTATTCAAATCATTGATTAACAAGTCATGTCTTGTCTGTTTGGTTTGAGTAAGTTCCATCAAATTTTCATAGTCTTCACTTACTTCATCCAATTTGGTTTGTAATCTCTCTAGGTCATTACTAAACTGATTGCGTTCTTTAGTGAATTCAGCTTCCTTAGATGATAAGTTAGATAAAAGATCGTTCTTCATGTGCATGGCATCGGTTAACTCATTGCGTAAGGTTGATATTGTCTTGTTCAAATCAGATACTTCTTTAGATGATGTGGTTGTCAAGTCAGTGAAATGACTAATCTTGGCTTCTAAATCATTAATTTGGCTATCACGATTAGTCAATTTGTTGGTAAGGGATTCAACTTCCTTGTGATCCATCTTATTCTCCAACTTATAAACGCGAAACTCTTCATCTTTATCGTTCAATTGCTTCACCAACTCATCAACTTTTTGTTGGTGTTCCATTTTTAATTGTTGAATTTCTTGTTCCAATTGGGAAATCTTTGAATCCTTGGATCTCACTTGTTCCAGTAATTCATCATTCTTTGCCTGCAACTCATTATTGGATTTCTTAAGTCGAATATTGTCAAGATGCTTATCAATAACTGAAGAGTCCAAAGTTTGTGATTGCTTAACAGTGTTGTTACTTATAACACCACCAACACCTCCTCCTGTATTCGTTGTTTCCTTGATGGAAGTTCGGCGCAGTAACAATTGAGTCGGATTCGTTTTTGGTGGTGTGACTGCTTTGGGTTGAATTATCATACTCATCTTGTTGTCATCTGATACATTGGATCTATTCCGGATAACTGGCCAATTGTTCAAATTCCTATAATGTTGCTGGTGTAATAAATTTTCAAGTTTTTTGATTCTCAATTTCAATCCTTTAATCAAATTTAAATCAAAATCAATAGTTTCATCGGTTACTGATTCTCCGTCTGCTATATGTTTCAGTTTGTCATCACCACTGAAGGACGTGAAAGTACTCAACGAAGAAATGATCCTGGTGACTTTCTTCATGTTGTTGGTGCAATTCATCAAATCTTTAAAGTTCTTATTTAACAAGTCCACAAAATTATTTGAAATGTGGGACGACTCAACCAAAGTAATGTATTTG
The DNA here is from genome assembly GCA_030557055.1 of Candida tetrigidarum. Lineage (NCBI taxonomy): Eukaryota > Fungi > Ascomycota > Pichiomycetes > Serinales > Debaryomycetaceae > Candida > Candida tetrigidarum. The sequence continues at coordinate 105,811 of JAKTVF010000011.1, forward strand.
ATAATGTCGGCTCTTTCAATTTGTAAGTCATGGAGTATACTGAAGTTATCCTGTTTGTTGGAAACAAGGGTGACATCAATGTGAGGCAACGTCGTCACCACAGGCTCATTATCAATTAAGGATAAAAATACTCCAAACTTTTTGCACCAAATTCCTCGAAATAATCTTTCATGTTCAATAATTGCTGAAAACTGTTCGCTCGCATTGTTGATAACTCCTTTGGAATAGAAATCAGACCATTCGAATTGGCGTCGTTTCTCAATAAGAGCAAATCCAAACAATAATGGCATATCTATTGTAAGTGATAGATAATCTTCATGTTTCTTGACATTTTTTATTGTTCCATATGTCACTTTGTCTTTATCATTCTCTTCTCCATTGTCCTGCACATTTCCATCGTGCTCTCCGTGTACCCTCTGTTGTTGTTCTTCTTCAGGGTCCTCAATTACAGCCCCTCTTTCTCCTTCATCTTCTTCTGCTAATTTTCTCATTTCAGTTTTCACATTGACCATTCTCATTTGAACATTAGCAATAATATTAAACAACTGACAACTATTTCTGATCAATTTATCCTTGAACTTTTCCAACTCAAGCATGTTTTTATATATGACCTTGGAATTATCATAAATGGCATGGGAATAGACATCTCGGTGTACTTTGAAAACTTGTTGTAAATCTCCTGGATTCAAGTTCTCGATGTCATCAGTGATTTTTTTAGTGTTTGTTTGAATAGTATCCAAAGCCCCTTGCAAATTTATATCTTTGAAACTCTTGATGGAATCCTTTCTTGCACTTTCTATAGATTTATCAACTTTCACTTTATCATCATTGACATTGTTTATATCTTTACTCATGCTGTTAAACTTTCTAATGATTGCTGGTAAATGGTTTTCAATATACTCAGCAGATGCTTTCAATTCATCATGATGCAAGTAATCAGCTAATTTTATAGTCGTATGACCAATCCTGAAACTGGGGAACAGTTGCAACTTCTTATAGTTTTGGACCCATGACTTGTGTAATGTCTTGTAGTTTATCAACTTGATATAATTGAAGAAATTATTAAAGTTTTTCTCGATTTCATTGGTGAAATTCCCGGCAAATTGGAAAATTGTATTCAATGATTTGAATATAACATTGATTTGTTTAATCAACTGTCGACAATATTCTTCCATAACTATGCTATCCTGAGATACTGCACGAGCCCAGCCTTGGTTGATTTTCAAATTACTAGATATGCTTTGTTTTATTGGACCATTACTACTTCCCAAGGCAGATTTTTGGGGTTCCTTGATTTGATTTTCCGATTGTGTGTAATGATTAATCAACTGTGGATCAACTGTAGCAGCGAATAATCTTTTATCGTAGACAAACACTTCGTTGATGTCGTTGATCAAGTTATAATTTAGTTTGATCCCAAATGACGTCAATAAAAACAAGTTATCGACATTATTTATCAGATACGATTGTTGTAGGAACTTTTTAAATTCTGATATATTATGAAACCGTACTGGTTTGGTGATTTTGATTGAACCCCCATTATGGGCATTATGTATCGTAAGGTACGATATCTCTGCCATCTAAAAAAAAATTGAATGTGTATGTAATAAAATGAATATTTATAGGTATGGTGTGGTGGCGTGGATGGATGACTGTGGTTGTTACGTGTGACTGTGTAGGTCAAGTACGATAAGATGTAATTAGGATTTTATGATAAACTTTTTCTTAATTTAATAAAATAAATGAATCTCAATCAATAACGAAACAAGAAAAACAAAAAAAAAAATCACGATGATTGATAATATTGTGGAGAGGTGATGATTGTTGAATGTGAGTACTACCAGTACAATAAAAAGGTGTGATTGATAAGAGACAACCAAAAAGAAAGAGGAAGAAATAGAATAAGGAAAAAAAAAAAAAAAAAAAATTTAGAGTGGAGTAAGATCAAGAAAGTGAGAAGAGAAAACCCCCCTGACTATAAGAAAAAAATTTGCATCTCAATAGTAAATGACATAATTATACCTATCATGTGACTAGGTATGTAGGAACTCAATACAATTGTAGACCTTTGACAATGGCCTATCAAGTGATAGTTGTAGGATGTCATCAAAAGGTTTTTGTCCAAAAAGTATTGATCACGTGACCGAAGTTATCTGAATTTTTGCCACCATAAAGCAACTGCGGCAACCACCTGAAATTTGGGTAACCTTTGAAGTAAACGACAGCAATAACAACTATAAGAGAGGTATCAGCCTTAGAGTTTAGGATTTAGATTCGTATAAGAGAGGAGAATCTGTATTATTGTAGATGATTGTGTTTCGTATGTGACGTCACAGACATAATCCTCAATAAATAAAAGAACCATCTCCCTATCGTATACCAATCTGTTTACAAACAAACTTGTTCATTCCTTTTTTTTTATCACTCTCTCTTACTCTCATTCCCCAGGTTACTTTTGATACGTTACTAGTAACAAGAGACTACTGTTTAGTTGCTGCAAGTACAAAAACTAAATATTTTGGTAACAATATGGTCGTGTGTGTGGTCACAAAACAAACAAACACAGTTTTGTTACTTTTCTATACAAATGAGGAAGAAGAAGAAGAAGAAGTAGTCGAAAAAAAAAATTGTTTCGTTATCGAGAAGCAACAAATTCATTACAAGTATCAACAAACTCACACTCACACAGAGACACAAACAACACAGAAAAGATGTTAGATAGTACTTCACTTGAGATTATATCGCAGTTCAAACAAGCGTTACTTAACAAACAAAAAAGTGAAGAAGCGGAAGCAGAAACAACATCGTCCAAATCCAATAAACCTTTCATTGAAGGTACACAAACTTTACCTGAATATAATCGAGGTTTGAAATTGTTGTCTTTGAGAGCGCCTGCTAATTCAGAGACATTACGACACAAGACTACTGAGCATCGTGGTAAGCAATATGTTGTTTTGACTAATGAGAGTATTGAAAGTGATAATTTACGAAATAAACGAAGATGGCATGATACTTATGGTGATAAACAACTCCAAGATGAACAAGAATTGGAAATGGATGCAGATACGGGGGAAGTACCGGATGAAGAAGAAGTACACCCATTGAAAAAATCAAGGATTGTGGAGTTGTTAGCACCATTAAACCATCCAAGTGAAATAATCACCCATCCAGCAATTTCCAAAACGTATAAACTGCAAACATTATCAAAACTAGCATATGAATTGATAGAATTGATTGAAATTGAACAGAATAACTTGAACTGGTTGAATAAACTATTGCAAGTGTTAAATGGTGAAGATTGGTTTTATTTATTGGAAGAAAATTTAGGATTAAAAGATTATGATCATGGGTTAGATGAAGAGAAGAAGAAAAAAATCGAAGCCAAAGCCATAGCTAAGGCTAAAGCTAAATCTGCAACACCATCATCAGATGCTGTTGCTACTAGTACTACCACTACTGGTGGTGGCGATGAGGATGATGAATTTGAAGATGAAGAAGAAAATTCAGCTGATCCGTTTTTTGCTTTACCTACTGCTTTGAAAAGATATGAAACTTATCAACAAAGTTTAGAAACAAATGATCCTCTAAAGGAAGACCTTATAAATTATCTTCAGGTGAGTATTCAAAGACAACACGAGTATATTAAAAACTTAACCCTGTTGAGAAATGGATTGGTTAGAGCCGATAGGTTAAAGAAAGATTTATATAAATGGGGTAAAGAAATGAATGACAAGAAGAGTAGTTGATCTCATGAGTAAGATGAATGACAGCTATAGTAGAATGAGATATTAAAAAAAACATCAAAAATATATAAATTCAATTAACTATATTACATTATAAGAAGAGAAGTAATACGAACTTCGTTTTCTTATTAAACTACTCTCTATTCCTCGTCGTCGAATTTAGGAGCCAAGTAGTATCTCAAATAACCACCGGTTTCCATTTTAAATTCAAACAAAGCAGGAGTTTTATCAGCCATTTTGATGGTAACGAAATTGGACAAAGTAGAAGCTTTGACAATATCATTCAAATATTTCAAACCAAAAGTCAAATCAACTGGATCATCCAAATTAATAGTAACTTTATCGTTATCCCCAAGGTCGTAAGGTTTAACAATAACACTACCGGATCCATTTTCACCTTCAGCAGTGAATTTAATGGAATCTTTAGTGACAACAAGACGTAAAGATTCACTCAAAGTTTTCAAATCTCTCACAAGTTTAGCAAAATCACCACTTGGCATATTTATAACGGCATCATATTCCATATCTTCAATTTGTAAGAATTCGGAATCAAAATCTATCAATTTCAAAGAGTATTCACTGACTTTATCCTTCTTTTGATCTTCAAGGATAGTCATAAGTTGATCAGGTGAATCTTCAGCCATAAGGGTTAAGAAATCTTCGTTGTTTGCTGATTTAATAATCTTACTGAAACTTTCCAAATCAACACCTAAAGTAACTTCTCTATCACATCTATATTCGGCGAATGATGAAACTGAAACTAATAAAGAAACCAATAAAACACGTGAGTCATCAACGGCTTGAACAGTAAGTCCGTGTTCTGAACAATTGAAATTACATTTCTTGACAGAATCTTTGATGGCTTCAACGATTTTTTTCAATAAAGCAGCGTCACTGAATTTACCTTCTAACATTGTTGTGAGTTTTAAATAAATAGATAAATGTAATTAATTGAGTTAATTAATTGAGTTAATGAATAAGAAAGAAAAGAAAAGAAAAGAAAAACTAGTGAAAAATAAAAAGATAATTTTTTTAAACTGTCGAGCCAAACAAAACAAAAAAAAATCAACGAGACGCGGTATAGAATTCTTCTATGAAGACAAGAAAGCGCGTCATGAAGTACGTGTAAATTGACCAATAAAAAAATGGTGTGCATCTACCATATATAAATACATATATATATATATATACCAGGAATCTTTCTTTTATACAATTGGAGGCAAGAAAGCAATTCTTGTTCTTGATTTTTCACTGATGGGTAAGATCAATCTATAAGCATCATGAGTATTTAAGTAATATCTGTATAGTCTTTTCGTTCTTAAAAACCCAAAGCTTTCATATAAATATAAAGCACCTTGATTAATAACCTCTGTTTCCAACATGATTTCATCAGCACCATCGTTTTTTTGCATGTTTTCAATAGTCAATTTCACTAAATTCGAAGCTATTCCCTTTTTCCTATATGCTGGATCAATAACCAACATCCCTATATAACCTCGCATACGGACATTTCTGTGGGGTTCGATTTTAGATATGATCACTCCGATGATTTTTTGTTTTGTTGATGACGCAGGGTCTTTGACAGTATAACAATACTGGGGCCAGTTATTTAGGAAATACCAGTATACATAGATAGAATAAGGTTCGGATAGATGTAGGGCGATTAGTTTGGATATTTGATTGAATTCATCCTGATCATTGACGTTGAATTGATGGTATGATAATCCATTAATTTCAGTTATTAGACTCATCTTTTTTCATACAAGAAAGAATATGTGTGGTATGTTTGGTGAGTGGTTTTTTATGACAAATCGATCCAATTGGATAGGCGGGTTGGGTGTGTGGGGGGATGTTAATCTGGTGATGAAATTGTGTATTTTGAGAATAATAAAGAAAAATTTTCCGTGGTGACCTCGTGACTATTTCCACTCGTCCTTGAATATGTTGGTACATGCACGACTTTTTGTTTTTTGACAACACAGAGGATTATGTCTACGGTGGTAAATTCCTATTCATATCATATAGACGTGAGTGGCTAGTCGAAAGTGAAGCGTTTACTGATACACAATGTGGTAAGCTCATAGAAGAGTATAGAACATTGAGTACCTATAATTGAAATCAATTGAGTTTCATAAGAATGCTGTACTTTTTCTCCCCGGGGCTCTACGGGATTTTACTGTTGTCTCGGAGGTAGATCACACACACCGACACTAAAAAAACAAGGGACACATGGGAGGGGGAAGCAACAAGACGACGAGGAGAGACAAACATGGGGTTTTTTCATTATTTTCAAACATATGGAATATCCGAATTTCTCGAAACTTAAAAATATAAAAAAATCCTTCAAGATGTTCCGTTGGCTTGTGTAACATGATGTAACAATTAAAAGAAAAACGAAAAAATTTTCATGTTTATGACATAATTGTAAAATAAGTTTGATGGCTATGATCTCGGAACATTGAGTTCCAGGGTGGGATGTGGGATATGTAGTATTATTATTATCATCACCTGGTGCGACACAAAGAAAGAAAAAAAAAAGAATAAGAATGGGCTGGCGTGGTGCGACCCATGCCCGAGAACACCAAACTCTTACACTCTCAATTCCGTTACAAATTACTATGTTTTACGTAAATTGTACACGCACTGAATCATAGCAATAAGAAAAAAAAAAGAACACTAAAATCTAGGAGAACAACCCACTTTAACCACAATATATTTTTTTTCACAAATAAAATTATATAAATAAGTTTGACAATCCCTCCCCCGGTTCTTTTTGCTGGAATTTTTTTTTTTTATTTTATATTTCTTTTATTCCTCCCTTTTTTCTTTCTTTTTTTATTTATTTATTTCATTCAAATAAATTAATTTCTATTTATTAATCATTTACTAATCAACAATGGCTCCTCCAGCAGTTTTAAAGAAATCCGGTGTTATCTACGGTCAAGACGTTATTGATTTATTCAATTACGCCCAAGAAAAAGGTTTCGCTATCCCAGCTATCAATGTCACTTCTTCCTCAACTGTCGTTGCTGCTTTAGAAGCTGCCAGAGACAACAAAGCTCCAATCATCTTGCAAACCTCCCAAGGTGGTGCTGCTTACTTTGCCGGTAAAGGTGTCGACAACAAAGACCAAGCTGCTTCCATTGCTGGTGCAATTGCTGCCGCTCACTACATTAGAGCAATTGCTCCATCTTACGGTATCCCAGTTGTTTTACACACTGACCATTGTGCTAAGAAATTGTTGCCATGGTACGACGGTATGTTGGAAGCTGACGAAGAATTTTTTGCCAAGAACGGTACCCCATTGTTCTCCTCCCACATGTTGGATTTGTCTGAAGAAACCGACGACGAAAACATTGCCACTTGTGCCAAATACTTCAAGAGAATGGCTAAGATGAACCAATGGTTGGAAATGGAAATCGGTATCACTGGTGGTGAAGAAGATGGTGTCAACAACGAAAACGTTGAAAAAGACTCCTTGTACACTTCCCCAGAAACCGTCTACAAGGTTTACGAAGCTTTGCACCCAATTGCTCCAAACTTTTCTATTGCCGCTGCTTTCGGTAACGTCCACGGTGTTTACAAACCAGGTAACGTTCAATTGAAACCAGAAATCTTGGGTGACCACCAAGCTTACGCTGCTAAGGAAATCGGTACTACCAACAAACACCCATTGTACTTGGTTTTCCACGGTGGTTCCGGTTCTAGTCAAGAAGAATTCAACACCGCCATCAAGAATGGTGTTGTTAAGGTCAACTTGGATACTGATTGTCAATTTGCTTACTTGTCTGGTATCCGTGACTACATTACCAAGAACATTGACTACTTGAAAACTCCAGTTGGTAACCCAGAAGGTGCTGACAAGCCAAACAAAAAGAAATTCGACCCAAGAGTCTGGGTCAGAGAAGGTGAAAAGACCATGTCTGCTAGAATTGCTGAAGCTTTGGATGTCTTCCACACCAAAGACGCTTTAGCTTAAGTAAGCCGAGACAAACTCTAAAACAAAAATAAAAAACTGAATGTGTAAATGTATAGATAATATATTTTTTTTATTATTATTATTATTATTGTAATAATTTGTAATTTGTAATTATGAGAATAAACATTTGATTCTAAAGGTGTGCGTGTCTGTGTGTATTTAATAATATTTATATACAAGAATACTTGAAATGTATTAACTCCTATTGCCTAACATCTCTTGAACTTTTTTATATTCAGGCATATTATCATAAGGATTAAATCTGAATTTTGATTGTAGATTTTCCCCAATAACAGCATTAGCTTTAACATATTTGGAAACACATCTATCTATACATTCTTGTTCACCTTTGGCTAATTCACCTTCTCCATAATGATGTAATAAACATTTGGCTTCACATCGAGCTAATAATTTATTGAATGTAAATGACATGGCTTGAAATTGGATATCTGCTAATTTGATCTTTTCAGGATCTATTGTCCCTTTAGAAAATTGTGATGTGCTCCCTAAGAATACCGACATGATGTAATGTTGTTATGTGTTTGGCTGTGGTGGTAGTTGTTAAAGTGGAGAATGATAAACTTGTATGGAATGGAAGATCGTTTTTCTTCCCTGATTTTTTTTTTTTCGTTGGTATTGATAAATTTTTCACAACTTTTTTTCTTTTTTTTGCTCTTTAATGGTGATGTGGTTGTGGCTATTAACAAAAGAAAAAGACGTGGTAAGTTTTTTTTTTTGGCTCGTGGTCTCCATCCCCTACGTCCTTAGTTTTCTTTTCTCCACCAACAACAAAGATACAACTATAAAAGATTTGAACGATGCATGTGTTATTAACGAACGATGACGGACCATTGAATGATAAACTGTGTCCATATATGAAATACCTAGTTGATGAAATTCTCACCACCACCAATTGGGATCTTTCAATTGTTGTTCCTGACCAACAGCGATCATGGATTGGTAAAGCACATTTTGCTGGTAAGACCCTCAATACCAGTTATATCTATACGAAAATCTCAACATTAGAACCAAATGATAAAATAAATGCGTATGAAGGTCCATTCCCACGTCCTGAACCGAAATTCCATAATAATAAAGAAGAATATCAGGAATGGTGTTTGATTAATAGTACCCCTGCTGCTTGTGCTGATATTGGTATCCACCATTTATATTCCCAAGATAAGGAAAAACCAATTGATTTAGTTATTAGTGGTCCTAATTTTGGGAAAAACTCAAGTAATTTATACATATTGACAAGTGGAACCGTTGGTGCCGCAATGGAAGCAGTCACCCATGGACTTAAATCAATTGCATTAAGTTATGCTTTTAATAATTTAGATCATGATTATTATATTTTGAAAGAAGCAGCTAAGATATCAGTTAAATTGATATCGAAATTGTACAATAAGTTGAAAACATCCGATGATATTGACTTATTTTCAATCAATATTCCATTGGTTGATTCTTTAGATATCAAGACTACGAAAATTTCATATGCTCCAATATTACAAAATTCTTGGAACTCGATTTATTCTCCAATGGATGAACGAAATGAAAAAGGTCAATTGCAATTTTCTTGGACTCCTGATTTTAAAAAAGTTTATAAAGATGGATTAAATGATAAAACTTATACTGATAGTAGAGTATTGTTAGAAGAAGGTATTAGTGTTACTCCTTTGAAAGCAGCTTTCAGAACAATCCAACCTTTAATGGGTGAGATTAAGTTAGATGATGATGATGAAGAAGGAGTATTGTCAGAAAAGACTTTTTTAATTACAATCCCTGAAGAGTCATACCTTTATCAGCCATTAATTGAACCATTTAAGAAATTAGGATACAAGATTACATCTGACAAGTCTATCCTTGAAAACCTGTCAGAAAGATCAATCTTTCATTATGGAGAATATGAAGATATTGACATTGATTCAATTGGATCTAATCCAAATTATTTCATTCCTTCATATATTTATCGTAAAGCCCTTATAAGAAAACATTACTTGGCAAACACAGTACATCATTATGTGACCAAACATCCTGAATCAATCTTGAAAAAAGCTGTGCCAGAAAGTTATCAATTAGAAGTCGATTATGCGGAATTTTTAGATGATGCCTTGGATGATGCTTATGAATTAAGAGATGAAGTTAACCTGGGAGTAAGTGAGAATAAATTATGGATTTTGAAACCTAGTATGAGTGACAAAGGACAAGGTATTAGATTGTTTAAAACCATTGATCAATTACAGGAGATCTTTAATTCTTTTGAAGAAGGAGATGATGATGAGGACGGTGACGATGATGAGGATAATGGTCAAGAAAGACATGGTGAAGAAGACAACACTGGGATTATATTATCACAACTTCGTCATTTTATTGTTCAAGAGTATAAAAGTGAACCGTTATTATTGGAAAGTTATGAGAATAAGAAATTCCATTTACGTACCTATGTGGTATGTCTAGGTGATTTAAAAGTGTTTGTCTACAAAAACATCTTAACTTTGTTTGCAGCCACTCCATTCACCTTACCACCAGCTACAGAAGAAGAAGAAGAAGGACCTATTCAGATGGACGGACATTTAACAAATACTTGTTTACAAGAAGGTGATCATCCATTGGTGGTTCCGTTCTGGAAATTACAAGGTGTTTCCAACTCTGAGAAAATGCAGATATTCGATCAAATCCAAGAAATTGTTAAAGAATTGTTTACTGCTGCAACGAGTGTAGATAAGATGAATTTCCAACCATTAACAAATGCAATTGAGATATTCGGAATTGATTTCTTGGTTAATAAAGACTTGAGTGTTAACTTATTGGAAGTCAATTCATATCCTGATTTCAAACAAACTGGGGATGATTTGAAGGATATTATTTATGAGTTGTTTGATAGAACTGTTGTCGAATTGATCGATCCATTGGTTAGTAAAAATGATACTAACATTGCCAATGACAACGATAGTAGTCTTGTAAACGTGTTGTAAAGAAAATAAATAAATAATTAAATACATAGAATTGGTTGTAAAATAAGAAAAATTTAACTGCTAATATTTATAGCACACGACCTTATAAAATGAAAAGTCATGCAAAAAATTTAATTTTGAATGGCACACGTAAATTTCATACACAAAAACAGGTATATTTTTTTTCGCTGTCTTTTCTTTCCGTTCTCCTATTATCATCCATATACGATCTACTACCAATTCTCCAACATTTATGTATATAATTAATGAGATCTTCTTGGGCAGAGATTTTTTTTTCTTCCACAATTTATAGATATATACCACTGTAATCAATTGACCATTTATCTCTTTCTCTGGGGTCGTCTTTTGTGATTGTAATCTTGCTACATGAAATTTTGTTTGTCATGTCATAGTTAACTGGAGTGGAAAAACTAAAAAATTTTTCACCCAGTTAGTCCATGTTTTGTGTAAGGTACACGACTTTTCAGTTTTTTTTTTTTTTCTGCCAATTCGACAAAACGGAAGAAAGAAAAAAAAAATTGCATACCACATTCCCAAAAAAAAAAGTTCATTACATAAACTATCAGAT